>PVHX01002323.1:0-172126 GCA_004024805.1 Geosciurus inauris
AGAATAAAATTATGGCATTTGCAGGTAAATGGATGGAGTTGGAGAATATCATGCTAAGTAAATTAAGCCAATCCCAAAAAAACAAATGCCAAATGTTCTCTGATAAGTGAATGCTGATCCATAATGGAGGAGAGGACACGGGAAGAATAGAGGAACTTTGACCAAAGGGGATGGAGGGACACAGGGCATGGAGACAGTAAGGATGGTGGAATGAGACGGACATCATAGCCCTAGCTTCATGTATGACTACATATATAATGTGATTCTACATCATGTACAACCAGAAAAATGAAAAGTTGTACTCCATCTGTGTACAATGAATCAAAATGCATTCTGCTATCATGTGTACTTAAGCAGAATAAATTCACTAATTAAAATAAAATTTAGATGTAGAAAACCTGTTGAAGGAGACAAATAGACTAGGAAAGGTATTATGTTCTTAAATTAACAAAAAATTGAATTTAGGGCAGCAGAGAAAGAAGTAAAAGCTGGAACAATATGAAATAGTTTAACAGAGCCTCATGAAAGCTGTTTATTTTCTTGAACAACTGAAGTCCCTTCATGCGTTGGAACTCCCATCTTTAATGATCTTTAAAAGGAAATACTATGATACCATAAAGGTAAATGTGTGGTTGTGATGTATCACATTGTTCTAACAGCACTTTCATGAAGCTTTACAGGCAATTAATAATTATTTTTTAAATATAATACTCTAAATTTATTTAACTTTAATGACATGCATGTTAACACTAATGCAGAAACATATGACTTTTCTATTTATATATTTTATAACACTTAAATCAGGTTTAAAGATACATACCTCCTCCAACATTTATCTCTTTTAATAGTGAAAACTTCAATTTTTAAAAATTCTTAGATTCTATAAAGTTAAACTTGAAATGCCAAGTACATGTCGTCTAGACATCATTGATTTTTAGAACAATTTCTCTTAGAATATTTCTTAGAACAGATAGAACAGATCTTAGAACATTTCTCTTACCTAAAAAAATCATTAGCTAAATACTAAAACAAAAGGGGGGGGGAGAAATTTGGAAAGAGACCCACATAAGTGAAAGAAGACATGAAGACCCAAAAAGAATTTCACTTACAAGCTTAGAACATGTAAGGCTAACAGGAATTAGAAGAGAAGCCTGAAACTCTCCCTCCAGCCCCTCAAAAGGAACCAATCCTGCTGACGTCTCAATTTCTGACTTCTATCCTCCAGAATTAGAAAACAAAGCTAGTGGACCAAACCATCATACTCCCCCACACCCCACCCAGTGCTTCTCAGAGGACCTATGCCACTCAGGAGGTGTCTGGCAATGTCCAGTGACATTTTTGTTGTTACAACAGGGAAAGTAGTTGCTGGAATCTGGTGGGTCCAGAGTTCAGGAGTACTGCAGACTAACACACAAGCCCAGCTGCCCACAGCAGAAACTCGTCTGGCCCAAAATATCAAAACTTAGTTGCTAAATCTGTTTCTGATGTCCTACAAATTTTTCTTCATGCATAATACATTGTTTTCATTCAACAAATTATAAGGTGCCTTCTATAGTTCATGTGCACAGCACATGCACAGCACATGACATTTCTTAAAATACACATTTGTTTGGTGCCACGAGCAGCCAGTCCAATGTGGCAAAACCATCCCCTTTGGTGGCTCTCCTATGAATGTCATGTCCCTGTCTGCCTGCTGTACCCAGTTTTTCATGCCTGTGAGGTTCATTACTCTGCTTCAGTTTTGCAATCTGGTTAAAGTAATTTATCACTCCTTCCATGCCATACCTTCTAAATCACCTCTAATACATTCATACACGACAGAAGAAAGCAAGTGCTCAGAAGCTGGGTTGGGATTCCCTATTTAAACCTTATGGGAAGTGACCCAGGCTCAGAGAAAATAAATGAATAGACAGGCTCCTGCTATGTTCCAATCACTGGGACTAATACTCTGTATTAGTCTAACACTTTGGCCACATACTCTGTGGTTTCTCTCCTGCTCTTCCACACAGGATTCCTAGGATAGACTGTCTCACTAGTCCACAAAGGGATTAAGGCTTTTTGTTTTCCATTTGAAATATGTTTAAATCCTTTTGTTCAACTGTCAGAAAAGTAAAATACGGGATTTTTCTTTAAAGGCTATATATCTTAATAGATTTTATTGTCTTTGAGTTTGAATTCAGATCCCAACTTGAGGTGGCTGGTGAAAAGATGTCTTGTGGTTTCGTATAAATGCCCAATGGTCTTTTATTCACATAAACTGTCCATCAAGTTCAAATATACAATACTTATTCTTAAAAAAGAAAAGAGATCAGATCCTAAATGTCCCATAGATCTGAATGAGACACACTGGTGGCTTTGCTCCATGCATTATTAGCATTTGCTCATTTATTTACCATACAATTTCATAAAATATTTGACCAAGAGGAATCTGTCCAAACAGTTCATGCTGCCGATGAAAGGGGCCCTTTTCTTCCACATAAATGTTTTAGAGCCATTGACCTGATTAACAATAACTCTGCTGAGGGGTTTAAATATTAAACTTCACAGGCTAATGGTTTATTGAAGACAGAAGTTGGATGCATTTAAAAACACAATGGAAGAAACAGCAGCAACTATATCAGGTCCAACAAAACTACCGCACGAACCAAGATCTTATAACCTCATGTTACATTTCTACTTGAATACGACAGCAACGGAAGATGTTGTTCTAAGTTGCATGAAAACCTTAACATTTTCTTGCTTGCAACCTCTGAGGCAGGATGTCCAAGTCTTTTTGTTGCATATGTTTATAATGCTTTTGCTGCAGCCTTGGTAGACTATAAAAGACTTGAGAAATTTAAAACACTCCCTAGAAAAAAGCTTGTATGTGCCTGTTGTTTATTTATTTGTTTGCTTCTCTCTTGGAAGCATGAGTTCCTTGAGCTCTTCTGTCAAAATACCAGTTTAGTTTCCAAAAAAACAGGGCTTCCTCAGGGAAAATAAATAAATCTTTTCACTAGCACAAAGTCAGAAATAAACTGAAGGATGACAGAGACATGTGGATGTGTAAGTTTTCGTATGAATGTTGTCAGCATAAATTAGGTGTGGTTAGGAAGAGAAAAATCACAGTAGCACCAGAGACAATTATGTGCAGGTTCAGAACTGAAAAGTGGATCAGAGACTAAAAAGACAATAGCATGTAGTAGAAAGCTTAGGAAAGGCAGCCTATGGGGAAAGAAATTTGCGAACATTTTATTGTAGTGACAGATACAGAGCGTGAAGGAGCTGCAAGAAAAGAGTTTCAAAGGAAAAAAGGCCATCTAGAAATAAACAGGACAAAGGAGTCCACGAGTCCACAGCAAAGGCAGAAAAGCCTGAATAGAAATCGAACACACTTCATCAGAAGTCTGAAAGCACAAACCCCACAAATAGAGATTGGCAGGTCACAAAAGCAGCTTTGAAATGCCAGTACTGCCAACAGTTTATTCTGTCAGCAACATTAGGTCTAGGAGGACTATAAATTCCCTGATGAGAAGGTATCAATGATTTTTGAGGGGGCTCAGGCAGAATTGAACCCAGGGCTCCATGCCTACTAAAGCATTTGCTTTACCCTTGAGCTACACTCCCAGTCCAAGCTGTCAATGATTTAAAACTAAACTGACGCCTCTATACTACAGTTCTTAACTTATTCGTATATTCAAGTGATGTTCTTAGTCAATTTGATTATTGTCAAATTATCCTTTATTTTATTTTTTACTTTGGTACTGGGGATTGAATCAAAGGGCACTTTACCTGAACTACATCCCCAGTCTATTTTACTTCTTATTTTGAGATGGGGTCATGCTAAGTCGCTAAGGCTGTCCTCGAACTTGCTATCCTCCCGCCTCAGCCTCGCAAGTCACTAGGAGTTACTGAGATGACAGGTATGTATCACCATGCCCAGAGTAGAGTTGGCCCTTTTAAATAAAACTATCATCTAAAAATCTCTAATCAAGTTAACACCTAAAATAGAAATATTTGAGTGGAGACCTTAGACATCAGTGATGCTAGATAACTATGCTACTTTAATTAATGCTTTTTACACCCTTACCCAATGACTAAAAAAGATGGTTAAATAACTTTAAAAAATCTCAAAATGAATGGCTACATGAAGTTTTGGTTGTCGCATTTCTTTGTTTTTCCTTCACTTGATAATCTCCTTTCTGGAGAAGGCGATGAATTCTCAAGCATGCCGAGGGATGGAGCTGATTTGCTTATTCCTGTTGCACTCTGCTCCAGATTTTTCTTATCTTGTCGATTTAGAGTCAAGAATTGCTCAGTGGTAGCTGACAACATGTGTATTATTTCTGGCACAGTACTAAGAACAACATGGAAAAGTTCCATCTGGGTTCTTCATGGCCAGTAGAAGCATTCTTGGGCAAATATTTTATACTCCTTCAGGGCTGGTTTTATAGCAGATAATTATTCATTCACTCATCTCATATTTATTGAGTTAAAACCTATGATCTGGCAAATATGGGACAGTTTTTTCTGTCCACCTGGGATCTGGACTCACATTCTAAGTGTGGCTCCTCTAGGTTTTGAAAACTACAGATAAGCATAATCTAAATGCTATTTACATTTAAAAGGAATAATCACTTCTAAATGGAAGCCTAGGAAGAGAGCCCAAAAGGTGAGATGGAATTAGTTGTGCCTCTAAAGACAGAAATGTGAAAGAAACTAATATCTGTATTTTACATGTAGAAACAAAGTAATATTCAAATTGCAGAGTTTAAAGAGCAAGTGTTCAGGAAAATGCCATTCAGCGTTGCCCAAAGGCAGGATATATATGGAGAGAACAGAAGAGATAATGCTGTCAAGGGTCCTGGGGGTACCAAAGGGGCCAAGCCCTCAACAGAGCCTGAATTATACCTAGCAGGCAAGGAAAAGCCAGCAAACACTCCAAGCAAAGGACTGACTATAAAAGGATAAAATTTTAAGTGTTTTGAATGAACTGCAAGGTGCATCCTATAGGTGCAAAATTGAATTAGTGGACCAGCCTAACAACCCAGGTGTAAAGTTTTATTGGAAATGAAAAATGAATAACTGGTTTAAAAGCTGATAATGGCAAGATCATCACTCTTTGTACCCGAGATATCAGCATATTATATAAAGACATAGTATGCCTTGCTAGTGAGAATCGGGCATTTAGAAGATGGATCAGTAACAGAGAACTATGGGAGCCAAAGGACATTCATGGCCAATTCTGTGGCATCAAGAAGGACCAAGTCTGAATGACCACTGGATTTTACTAGTGACACTAAGTGAAAAAATAATCTGTGCATAGAAGAAAGGAGGGGCAGAGAAAAACTGTTGAAGAAATTTGAAAGAGAAACGATAGAGACTCTTTAATAAAAGGTAGATAATGAAGTCCTTAAAGGACACCTGAGAAAGGTCCATGTGGAGGAAGAAAACCTGGTGTTTAGGTACAAGGAAGGCTCCAGCAAGAAAGCAATTAACCAGATGAACTAAATAAAATCCAGTAATGAGTTAAGCATTATAATAAACTGGAAACTATACCAAATAAAGGAGAAACAGATGAAAATAAACAGTTCTTGTTGCCACAAAATTTATAATGACACAAAAAAACTCAGAGCTAACACATAATTAAAATGCATTAATGACTTTAATTTACCAGTTGTAGTAGTAAGAACAGAGGAGGAATCAGAGTGCCTTGGGGGGTTCTGGAAGATGCCAGGGATCCATTTTCTCTTTTCTCTGTTAAATGAGTTCTTATCCCTTTTGCAGAATCATACCCACTCCATCAGGTCCGCAGGGTTAGACAGTTAACCATCTTTGGCTTCGTGTGGCCCTAGGGGCAGCCCATCAGAGTAAGACACCCTCAGCAATTGATCTGGAGATGGAGACAACCCAGGCGAGGCCAATCAAAATCCATCCTAGAGCTTCTATCAACTTATGAAATGGCATCTTTTTAAATACTTCCGCAGTTTATTACATGTCAATTAACACTCAAGCTGAAGAGAGGTAAAAGAGGGAAAGGAGTGAGGAGAGAGATAGGGAGGGATAAAGAGAGGGAAGGAGAGAGACAAGCAAGGAAGGATGGAAGAAAAAAAAAAGCTGAGTCTAATTGTGAGAATATTTATGATGAAGTCCCCAAGACCGTGGAGAGGAGGATGGGCAGGAGGTATATGATATAGATGTTGATGTTCTTGATAAATAGGTCACGGTCTAGGTTTGGGGAAGGGAAAGTAGATTATCTAGTTGGAGAACTTGAATCTTAAAGAGGAGCAGTTCAGAACAAGAGCCAAGCGTGAAAGCCTAGAAACAGCACCACACAACTCAAAAAACATCGGCTCCTACTAAATGAGGAAGGAGCATCCTCCATGAAAGAGGGAAAACAGAGGTAGACAGCAGGTAAGGCAAGGGCCTGGACAGAGCATGGTGCGGAGCGTCTGGAGGTGTCAAGGAGCGTGGATTTCCAGTGCACCATGGAGAGTGTCAGAATACCAGCTGAAGATGTAGTTAGAGGGAGAATTGCACAGCAGTGCTTGAATCTGATTCCAAGAAGGACTGTTAACTGGAGAGATTTGAATTTGGAAGAGAGACAAGAAATAACAGGGTGACATATCCAAATCAAACATGGTCAAGTGCTGTTACGATTTAGGGTCCTGTGGAGGATTTAGAAGAGAGCCACCTTTTCCTCTGAGATGGGAATGGATTGTGTACACAAAGTGGTTTGTATAAAAAGATGTTCTGAATCTGAGAGGAGCCTGAAGACAAGAGGGAATTCAGAAGCTGAGGCCCAAGTAACTTAATCTTGTACGTGACTTTACTCAGTCTGTTCCCTTTTGATTGCACACTCAACACCTGTTCTCCTCCTTTTTTACAAACAGAACACTGATTTTATTCAGGTCTTCAGCCTCCAGGGAAGGTAATCCTATCCCAGAACCTCAGGAAAATCCTGGTTAGTCTCACTGTGGTTATCCCATTATCTTGCCAATGGCTGGCTTAGGGGTAGGCATGTAGCCCAGTGTGGGACAATCAGACATAAGCGAGATCTCAGGACAGAAGAAAACACAAGAAATACTTTCTCATTCTTAAACTAAGAAACAAGAAAATAGCATTACCTCTTCTGTTCAACCTTGTTCCTTCAGGATGCAATGCTTGCAACCAGGTCATGGTATGACCTTGAAAGAGGCAAGCCCGAGGACACCATTACCTGGGAATGGCCTGGTGGGAAACTGGAAAAAACATGGATGCCATATGACATCACTGAACCAAGGCTTTAACTAAAACTAAAAATGCTTACCTCCCAACATTTTGTTCTTGCGTTTTCTTGTCTTCACTTGCACCTAAAGATATCCTAATAGGAATTCCAATTGTATGACATGAAAATAAGTTCATGGTCACAATTTGTAATATCATGCACAACATACCCTTATACCACTTGAAAATCTGTTGTTGGCAAGTGACAGAAAATTTAAAAAGCAATATATTAAATATTAAAGAGATTTCTGGCTTTGGGCATGGCTTAATCCAAGGACTGAAGTGATCCACAGACTTGACTTCTTCACTATGCTGTTTTCCTCCTCTGGTTCTGTGGTGTTCAAGGTTGTGCCAGCAGTTCTAGGGCTACATTATGACAACTTGTTTTCCTACTAACTCCAACATAAATCCCTGAATTCACTTTAAATGAGCAAGTTTGTCCCTAAACTATGGTCAGAATAATAGAACTATACTAATTGGTGAAACTTTTATGTAACTACCCCTGGAGGTAGAAGTGAGGCCACAATTTAACATACGAACTGAGGTGGGACAGATAGGAGTGCAGGAGTAATTACCTAAAGGAAGTTCATGGAGCTATTTATTCACAAGAAGAATGGGGGCTGAGCAAGCAGACACTAAACATACATTCTGGCTACCAACACCCCACACGTTGTTCATCCATGAGACATCCCAATGGTCACTGGGGCATTGCATTTATGCTGACTCCAGGTTCTTGGGTGATAAGCATCCCTCCAAGTCCAGTGTGGATGCAGATCCTGTGGCCTACCAATCTACATGTCAAATACAAACCAAATCCTCTGTTGGATAGGAAGCATATAATAGGAAGAGCTTAGGAAGGACCAGAGAGATAAAGCTGCTGTCTCCTGTTGTATTCTTAGTCCAGTAGATGGAAGCTAGCACCTAGAATGGACATCCTGACTTTAGACAAAGTTATGGTCATTTGTGTGCAGGTGGTAATATAAGCCCGAAGAGTGGTGAGATTGCTCAAGGAATGTACAGAGCAAAAAGAGGGGATGGCCAACAATTAGAAAGCCAGGAGACAAAGATCAATGAAAAGGGACAGTCAGGCAGAGGACAAATGAAGGAAGACTTGGAAACTAGGGAAGAAGGGATTTTCAGGAATATTGCCATTTCCAATATGCTGATAAATGAGATGAGAAGCAAGTCAAAAAATTCTATAATTATAATTTCATTACTTTAAATATGTAGATAATTATAAATAATGGTTATACCTATATAATGTTTACCATATGCCAGGTACAGTTCTAGTATTTATGTATCTACACTAGTATCATGTAGTCTGCACTAGAATCCTATGAAAGTTCTATGACTTTTTTATTGATCAGGAAACTGAGAAACACAAAGGTTAAGTGACTTGGCCACCATCACACACTCGTGCCATCCAGTCTGGTTCCCAAGTTCATGCTCTTAACCTTTCTTCTTCCTAATTCCTTTCTTCTTCCATGATGGAACTTACCATTCTAAGACTTATTTGTATTTGTGCCTGTTTCCTTCCACGGCTGCACATGCACAATACCTGATACAGTACACAGCAGATTCATTGAACTGAACCTGTTGAATTGTCTGTTTAGCTAAAACCATGAAATGAAAGGGAGCCTCTTGGAAAAGAACAAAAGGTGTAAAAGAACACTTACTCCTTTGCTGAATCCAGGAGTAAATGTTTCTGAGCAGGAAGTGTTTGGGCCAAAAAGGAAGAGAAGAAGGGAGGAAAGAAAAGAGGAAGAAAAGTAAGAACAGGAGGAAGGTAGGTCGGTAAAGAGAGGGATGAAATGCTATCTCAAAGCCAACAACTGTAGAACATACGCATTTTCTATTCCCACTTTGTTAAACGCTATCATTTTTTACTGTCTTTAGCCATAATTGGTGTCTTCGTTTCTTTGGCTCTGAGATTCAGAAGCCCTGAGATTTTTTTTTTTTCTTGGCTCTGCATTTAATTCATTTTGGAATATTACAAAATTCATCTGTTCTGAGTATCCTTCACTGTTTTGTACCAAATAGGGGATCAAATACTTACTCATGACTAAAATACTTAGAGATCGTTGGGGTAAAAAAACATTATCTAACCACAAAGGAATATTCAATTGCTGTACTTGTAGGCTATTGTTAAAGGAACATTCAAAAAATTAAAGCTGTAAATGGGTTGCATGGAAAATAAACATGCGTCTATATGAAAATGTTGTCAATCAATATTTCAGACAGTCTGAAGATTCCTTGGTCTCCATGTGAGTTTTCATCAGTGAAGGCATTCCTCAATCATAGGTAAAAACTCAAAATTGCTAACAGTACTATTTTCACATTATCTACTTTTGAAGTAGGTAAGACTTTGACCCTTGTTTCCATGGTTCTGCAAAATTGGCCCAAATGTTGAGCAAGCCAATATGAGAACAAATGTCAAACAATAAAGCAAGTATTAGAATATGCTGGGAGCATTCAGTAACTATTCTGTTACCAAAACTATGGGCAAAAAAGAGGTTACTTGGTGACTTGGTTTAAGATGGTTAAAGCAGGATGCAGAGGACCCATAATATTTGTGGAGGCAGAATGGCATATTTTCCAGCTGCCCCATTTCCCAGGTAACAGTTTGGGTTTTGCTTCCTAAAGGAAATTAAAGAAGAGATCATGGGTCTTCTTTGAGCATCCATTTCAGTTATTAACTTTGATTTGTTTGTCCAAAGAGACTCATTCTTATGTTTGTCCTTGGGTCACTAATGAATACAAGGCACCTTTTTCCTCTCTGATCTCACTCCCTGAGCTCACACACTAGTTTTAACACCACACTCCTGCACATCCTTAGACTTCAGCCGTGACTGTCTTGAGCTCTACAATTGTAGGCATGGTATGGTAGTTCTCCTTGGGTATCTAACAAGCTTCTTGAACTTAATATAGTCGTGTTCATGACTGCATACAGATGGTACTCTCATAAGATTATATTGGGTCTGAAAAAATCCTCCCACGTAGTAACACAACATTATAGTGCAAAGCATTACCAGCCTATGACAACACCACTATCAAAAACCTACCACACTGCTAGTAATATAAAAGCATGGCACATGAATTATGTATGTTACATAATACTTAACAATGACTACCAATTACTATTATTGGTTTGTACATTTACCATACTATATTTCTTTGTCATTTTAAAGTGTATCCCTATTTACACAAAAAAAATGGTCATAAAATAATAGGCCATGTTATGCCAGCAGCAGCCTTATACATCCATGTTTAGTCTGCCTCTGGATCGCAGTATTTTCTCTTCTGCCTGATTTAATCTCCTGTTGCTTTGTTCATCAAGGCCCTAGAAGCAATGAGATAAACCATACATACCAAATAGCCTACGAGTGTGTAGGGTATGCCACTTGGGTTTGTGTAAGTACAGTCTACCTTGCTCACATAATAAAATTGCCTAACAGTGCCATTCTCAAAAACGTATCCACACCTGGATGATCAGCCCTTGTTTCCACTTCATTCTAAAATATAATCCAAATCACTCCAGTTTCCATCACCTCTTATTGTTGCTCTTATTTCCCAACATCCACTGCAACACGTTCTCCAGAGAGAGAACAGCCAGCATAAGTTTAAAAAGAAGAAAAGAAATCAGATATTGCCATACTCCCTCTTTAAGGCCTCCAAAAGCTGTACTTGAAGAATAAAGCACAGACTCCTTATCCCAATCTCCACAGCAAACATTTAAGTCTAACTACCAGTTTTTATGTCTTGTGAAGATCTGTGTATTTCCCAGTTCTGTGACTTCTTTTGACCCACCAGGTTCTATCATCCATGGATCCTACCATCTTTCACTGTCTTTCACCTCCATCATCTCCTCATTCACCTCTATGGTCAGTTCAAAATTCACAATCATTCATTATAAATCAGCCCTTTGCATATATCTCCAAATCCCATGCTCCTTTCTTACAACCTTGTATTTATTTGGGAAACTTCTAATCTTGGTAAAATCCAGTTCTCCAGTGTGCCATACCTGCATCCACCAAATGACTGGGGCCAGTGGAAAGCACATGCCCAGACTGATATTTCCACTAGCATCAAAGGTACCCAGGTGCTGTCTGGTAACTCTGTTTCTCTGATCCATTCCCTTTTCCACTCTTCTCATCTCTCAAGGAAGAGTCAGGCTTCATGTTTCTCTTAAAAAAAAAAAAAAAAAAGAAGCAATCAGAAGACACTCTTCACAAACTTCCACTACATCTCTCAAGCCGTCTGTGTGTCCCTCTCTGTTTCTATAGTGACTTTGAATAAATTGCCTATGGTCCTAGCAAAGCCCAAACACTCCATTTATGCATTACATCCTATTTCCCTCCATCTAATTGAAAGAATTGCTTCATGATGCTTTAATTTCCTTCCTGACTCATCAAGTTTTCCTGACTCATCAAGTTTTCCTTCTATACAGAATCTTTTCCAATAGCACATAAATGTTATTTCTCCCATTTAACAAGACATTTTACTTGATCTCATATACTTGGCTACCTGCTGCTCCATTTCTCCTCTTCCTTTTAAAACAAAATGCTTTCAAGAAGTTTATTGTCTTCAATACTCTTCATTTTATTCTCTTGAGCCCCTTCTAATCCTTTTTAACCACCTTTCACACAAAATGGCTTTTACTTGGGTCTCATGTTACTTTCAAGTTATTAAAATCAATGCTCAATTCTCCGTTTTTACATGACTTTCAGCTTTGTTTGAGACCATTTTTTGCTCCCTCCTCAACATTTTATTCACTTCATATCTGGCAAACTCATCTGCTTTTCTTATATCACTGACTTCTCTTTCTCACTCTCCATTACTGGTCCCTTCTCTTCTCAACCTATTGACGTGATGTATTCTGGAGCTGAGTTCTCAGGCCATTTCTCTTCTTTCTATGCTTGCTCCTTTAATGATCTCATCCAGCCTCATGGCCTTACATATCATCTATATAGTGATAATGCCCAAATTTACAACCCTACCCTAGACATCTCTCTTCAACTCCAGATTCATACACCTAAACACCTGCTCTGTAACTTCACCTGGATGTCTAGTAAGTGTTTAAAACTGACTTGTCCAAACCTGAGATCTTGACCTTCCCTCTCAGACCTCCTAAAGTCTTCCCCATTTCAGTACCTATCGATTTCATCTTCCAGAATCCTAGATAGAATTCTATCATACCACACATCTAATCTGTCAGCTACCACCCACCACAGTACAAAGAAGGCCCCCATTCTTTACCAACCCTCGCTTCTTGTGTAGATTACTGTAATAACCTCCTAACAGGTCTCCACGCCCATATATTTGTCCCTTTGTGTTTTTTCTCAGTGAAGCAACCAAAGAAACCTTGTTAAAACATAAGCGACCATGATAACACCCTTTAATAGCATCCCATTTCAGTGAAAAGAAAAGTCAGTTCTTAGAGGGGCCTTCAGGCCTTAGAAGACCTGGCACCCTCTAGCACTCTCACAACCTGCTATATCCAGCTTCCATCTTGCTCACTTCATTCCAGCATATGGGTTTTATTTCTTCTGGAACACACCAGGCATATTCCCACAAAAGACTTATAATTCCTCTTCCACACTTTCCCCAGCTGTGCACGTGGCTCCATCCTTCCTTTTCTGCAGGAATTTTTTTTAAATGCCACTATAAAGTCCTTCCCCCACCAATACTTTCTATTCCCCTTCTCTGCACTATTTTCCTGCATTACCAACTTTGGTCATTTCTAAAGGAACTTCTCTGCAATTTCCTTTTTGTTCCTAGGTGTGTGTATGTGCATTCTCCATCCTCTAAATACAGAAGGAAGCGGGTCTCTCCTGACTCCCTAGTCAATGACATAAATTAAAATCTGAGACCTAAGCAATGTTTATTAATAATTGCTTACCACTATTTTTGCAGATGAGCATGAGACTCATCTGCACACCTAGTCACAGACTTTAAGTGACTGACAGATGTTCTTTCAGCCAATAAAAAAGTCTGAATTGGAATTTCAATCTAGGATTTAATGACTCCTAAGTTTATACCCATGAACACATTTCTAGACTTCATTGTCCTAAAGCCATATCATTTGTATAATTATATAATTTCTGCAGGAAGTCTCTTTTGACATACTTCCTTAAGTTATTTTAAGTAAGCATATTTAAGTAAAATATAATTAAGTTATTTTACCTAAGACTTTGATACATTGTGACCTCTTTCTTCTTAATCCACAATATGTAATATTTTGTAATTTTAACCTGAGAACTCCAGCTGTTTGAGAGAAAACATCTATTATATCTTCAGTACAACAAATATCTATTTACCTTAACACCCCACCCAACTCTTGTTATTCTAATAAACTCATAGTTGCATTGTATTAATTTAGGCTGAAATTTATCTTTTGCAGCCAACCAAGGTCAAATAATGGACACAGGTTTGCATCCTGTGAAAATGAACTGATTCACACTTTCATCACTTTCTCCAGACTGTATTTGTAGAATAAAGACATCTAAAGATGTTTCCCAAATGTATTCCAACCCCGTTAGCTCCCTTCACCCACCACCAGATTGATGACATTGATCTATGTTTCTTATGAGCTGAGGAAGCAATGGAGACTTGCTGACACCTCATCTGGGATACCGCAAATCATCTTGAGGAAGACCAGGGCCAGTTCTGTCCCTTCTGATGAGGTCCTATCCTTCCCTGCTCTGCATCTGGCACCTGTTCCCCAACATTTGGTTAACAATGATACATTCCTGAATGCAATTGCCCACATACCTTCCATTTTCTGGAAAAGGAAACATTTGAAATAATGGACATCCCTGTGGTCTACAATAAATAAGTCATTTTGTAGGTACTGAATTCTCCATCATAGCACATGTATATGTGCTGAGCTTTGGGAGAAAAACACTACCTGAATTCTTTGCCTGGATAAACCTGGAAAATTGCTAAAATCAAAGAAAGGGAGAAATAACATTGAATTCTTCCTGTACTTATGTTTAATGTAAATATTTGTGAGATAAATAAAATGTCATAATGCTTTACTGCTAATTTATCAGATGACTTCATGGGACAGAAGTTACAGAGGCTGCATTAGGACACGTTAAGGGAAAATAATTTATGATTGAAAGGGGCAGAAATGTTGGCCCAGAAAAGGGAAATAGGAAATGCGAAACATGAATCTGATTTCTTTCCAAAACCCCTTAATTGGTTGATTAAATAGAGGAAGGAAAAAACAAAGAAAGAAGGAAAAGAAGACCAAAAGGCTGGGGCGGGGACCGATATCCAATATAGTTTAAACTAAGTCCAACCTAATAATTTTAATGAACCCTTTAGCAGTTCTTATTGTCTTATGAGAACACATACACACACACACACACACACACTCTCTCTCTCTCTCTCTCTCTCTCTCTCTCTCTCTCTCTCTCTCTCTCTCTCTCTCTCTCTCTCTCAGTACCTACTGTCTAAGGGATTGGAATGTTTTGAAATTAGTATCTTCTAGCTTCTCTGGTCTCCCCAGCAATGTTGGTGGACACAGTGCTAGCATCTAGTCACAGCAATTATGAAATTCACTTTTTTTGTTCCTGAAATGTGCCTGGAGAATTCCTATGCTAAGGTACCTCTCCTTGGGCTTCCACTTGTCCACTAAGGCCCCTCTGGAAGCTATCAGAGACACTTAGATCAGGCTCAAGCAGTCTGCGAGCTATCTCCTCCTGGGAGAGCAGCCCTCTGGAAAACTCTCCATTCACACCTTCAGCTTCTTCTAAGACTCATCTCTCACTCAGGAACCAAGTTTAAAGTGCAAAATCCACAAGCAGACATTTTTCCAGAGTCCTAATGTAAGATGACTACATGTTCCTTAGAGTTGTTCATAACATGCTAAATGTGGATAGGAAAATAAGGAGACACAAACCAAAATTACCCTTCTTTCCCTCTCCTTTCCCTTTTTCACTATGCCCATGAGCTGGAAGGGATGGATTTCCACTCTGTTATATTCTGTACTTGAATTCAACCTCCTGGCCCACAAAATATTTTCTCTACCCAGTTGGAGAACTCTATGAAATAATTACTCAAGGATTGAATGTTAATGCTCTAAAAGGACAAAATAAAGAAATTAAGAGTACCTTCTCAAGAAAATGATACGATTGGGAAAGAAATTATCTTACTCTATGCTATTTTGCATGTCAAAAGCTTAGTGATTTTGTGTTCTTTGTTTGCATTCCTATCATAATAAATCTGAATTTCCCTTAGGAAATAACTATCTGGAGATAATAACGGCAAAACTCACATACTCACATTGGAAAAGACAAGCACATTAATAATTTTCAAACTTATTTCAAACGTATACAGAATTTCAGAGATAAAGCAAAAGAACTTGCCTAATGTACCTTATGAACATAACCTCTGAACCAATATAAAAATTGTAGGAAACAAAATTTATATAATTTCATAGACATATAATGAGCGTGAATTTTTTTCTTGAATTTTTCAAGAGCTCTTTAAGTTTCAAGGCTCAACATTACTTTCAGGTCCCATATTCAACCTTTTTTAAATATGCTTAAATCTAAAATTCCTTTCCAAATTTTTTCCTGGCCATTCCTTACCCATTATACCACTGAAAAATTATTATTCCATTCTTAATAACTATCCCACCCACTCCATTTCAGATACCCAGGACATGAAACGTTGGTATTGGGTATCAGTTTCCATCCCAAGCTTACCCCTTCTTGGACTGAGCTTCTACAGAAACACTGGCCATTTGCCCAAAGACCTGGGGGTGGCTCCCATGCTTTGTACTTCTCCACTGTGCACAGGGCAGAGTGATGCCTTGAATTCTAGAAACTTAATCTGGTTCCCTGTCATCAGGGGAATTAGCTCAAAGAGCTTTGTGGAGGTCACATGAGCCTGAGCACTCCCTATGAGAACACTGGGAAAGACTTCAACCATCTTAACCTCTGTTTGCCCAGTTCCTATCAGCTCTGTATCCTCACTGAAATTGTCTAAGGATTCACAAGCAGTTGGCTGTAAGGAGAAAAGATCCTATATAAATACCCATGTTGTTATTTCTATTTCCTTCCTCCAAGTACATTGGAAAGGACAGGATTTCACACAGGAAACACTTAATGATAATATTTGGAGGAAACCTGCTGACTTTGTAAGACACAGTTGGCCAAAATTCAGGTCAAAAATACCCAGGGAAGTAAAAGGCTCCTAGAATTACCAAGATGAGGTTTCCTCAAGTAACGAAGCCCTCTGCAAGGGACAAGCATAATACTGCTTACAAAGGAGACGAGGAAACTTTAGAAAGGCTGCAGGCAGCCCATGGGTGTGGTGCACAGGTGTGCCAAAATGTGAAGTGTGACTCTGCAATGGATGGAGGGAACAAGGACTCTCAGGCTTAATGATAGTGAAAGAAAGAGAAGATGGAAAAGGAGAATAAAAGGAAAAAGATGATGAAGCTGAAGACAAGAAAAATAATAGCTATCCAGAAAAGAATTCAACAAAATAAGATCCATACTCTGTGGTTGTTAGGATGATTCTCTGAAATGCCAGTCCAGAGAATTCTAGATGAAAATGCTCTCAAGAGTACATTTGTGAGTGTTGATGCAGGAGTCATTAACATGATTGACAATTACAAAGTGCTGAGTCCATGAAGCAAAATTGTCACTTGTTTGTGAAGGCATAAGTACTACTAAAGATGTTGATTTCTTCCTAAAAGAATACCAAGAGAAAAATATTTTTTGCCTATTAAACTTACTGGAGGAAAACTTCCAACTGACGAACATTGAAACATGGAAGGACCTGTTAGATGCTTAGGCCATTAACTTTTTAAGGCCAGAATGTATCATAAGTATTCTTATCAGCTAAGAAACAAAAGCTAAGTGGCAACCCAAGGTCATATCTAGTTAAGTAAAGAGATGAAATTTTCATATCCAAGTATTATGAGTTGTGACAAGTGGCATTTCCAAGGGTGTTAGAGAGGGTGGCAGAGGAAAGCCTATTATTTTCTTAGCCTCCTTCTGCAAATGGTGCCAAGTACTAGGCTGAAGCCTGGGGATATAAGGTAACACCTCATGGAGCTCAGGACCCGGGGGATAAGAGGAACATGAAACAAATACTGGTAATTAAACAAGATCTATGAAGGCATACCCACAATGGCATGAGAGCATATAGCTGGGGTATCTATTTTGGGGATTTTGAAAGATGGTTATGAAAGAATGGGGTAGCTTCAAGGCAAAGAACATGAGAAATAGAAATGCAATATTAAAAGATAAAAACTTTCCCCAACTAAACAGAAATGGCTTTTGCCTCCCCACCTCATCAGGGAAGGCTGAGAGGGAGAAGACGGAGTATCCACTAAAGTTAGAGTGTTCCCGTCTGGACCCAGCAGACCTGTTATCCAGCATTTTAAACTGGCACGAAGCCCAGTCTCACAGCTGACAGGTGTGTGTCCAGAAGGGCAAAATGAAGGCCTGCTCTGTGTGAGATTTTACACGCCTCACTCCTAAAACCCTTTCCCTAATGCAGATTTCAGATGTACAATCATTCCCTCCACTAACTCCTTGCCAGGAGAATTAATTATACTGGTAAATGTTGATCACATAGTCAGGATGTGACCTAATAAGCTTATGAAAATCAAAAGGATTTTCTAAAGCTCTTCCTGAGCCATTTAAAGAGTTTTATTTTCAATAATTTTAATAGTGGACATTGGGTTTTGTTAAGTGGTGAGGTCTTGGGCCTATTCTGTTTAGCACTACTAGAAGGGATAGTCCTAAATGAGAAAAGAGTGTGCCTATATCTTTCCAAAAATGTGTCAAGAGATTTATATGCATGTTATGGTTGATACAGAGGAACTGGAATAGAAATCACTTTAAAGATGAGGCTATTGAACAACTTTGAGTTTTGTATATAGCACAAAAAAATCTATTTTTCCTGGGCCTCCTTCGTTCTAAGATACACATAATGTCACCTGAGATATGCAATCATTTTGTTTGTGTACACACAAACATACACATGCATGTATACATCATCATAATATATATGTAATAATTGTGTGTGTGACCAAGCACCACATGAGAGGGATGTGGTGGTAGTACTTCAAGAAGGCAGAGATGCAGTGATGTGATCCAGGAAGTAACAGGGTTGATACTGTCTGCAAAGAAGGTAGAGAGGAAGAGATGTTTCTTATGTGGTTCTATCAATAGTATACAGTGAAATCTCATCATATGATTTCATACCTGGTAATTCTTGCTAATATATCATCCCTCAATAGAACTGAGCATCCATCATGTAGGGGGAAAACAAAGCCCAGAACCGAAGGAGAAATGTTCATCTTTAGAATTAAGAAACAATTTCTAATAGCCCAATTCAGAGACAAGAATTTCACTTGGGAGAGCCAACCTTTGTTTGAAGAAGAATTTGTGTATCCTAAGGAACCAAGATGAAAGCTAGAATATAGAGATTGTAAAAAGGTAACCACAGTACACAGAAGGAGTTTGGGGTTTTGTTAAGTGGTTTCCTTCCTCCAGTTTGGGATTAAAATTTCAGAGAGAGGATAGAGACACCCAGATAGTTCTACCATGCTAAAGCCAAAATATGATTGGAGATCACCCTGCAAAAACTACCAAGGCAAAGGGAAGGCTCAGAAAGGTAAAGATGGAGGAACCAAGAAAAAAGACTTAACTGCTCTTCTGTTTGGACAGAGCTCCCGACAGAGTTCCTCCTCATCACCATCACCACGACCGTCACTATCGTATCACCATCACCATCAGCATCATTACCATCTTGTTCTGTCTTCTTTCTCTGCCCTGCTTTGAAATATTGACTGTTGGAGAGGACACCTATTCTGATCTCATGTTTTAATGAAAAGGTATTTCACCTAGACCAACACGTTGATATTCTTTCCAGTTCATACTCCTTCTTCTCCATGGGAAGAAGTATGGCTTATTTGACTGCTAAGTTTAAGAGAAGGACAAAGCTCTGTATCTATGGCCTTTCTCTCTGGACACTCTGCCTCTAGGCCAACTTTGGTGACTACAGAAAAGGGAGGTGAGACACATGTATGCATATGTGAATATTCTCGTGGGAATTAGGAGATAAAATCAAGCCCATTGTTTTGTGATGATAATTATCCTTTTGCTTATATCGGGTCATTTAAAACCTGACATTGCTATCTTTTAAGGGATCTTCATATTCAGAAACAACCTGATTTTGTAAATGTACATGCGTATTTGTTTATTCATGAAGGCTGTTGCATTCGGATTGTATTGACCAGTGAGTACATGCTTAATGATACTATACATTTAATAACAAACCAAGTGGTATCTGATAAAAGCTGAGTGTGCTGTTGTGTTTATTTGGGAGCACAAAGAGAGAGACTACATAAAATGAGAGAGAAAATAGTCTCTAAATCTAGCTTATTGACAAAACTATTAGCACTTCTTCAAGTACATTTCTCAAAACCTAGATTGTGTACTGATGCTAGTTTCCTATATTGTCAGAAGCATCTACTATCACTTAGAATCTGGCAAGTAAGGGGAAATTACAGAAATTTCAAAATTTACAGATATTTGTATCAAAGATCTTCCTGGACACAGGATGCTTTAAATTACAAATGCCTACAAAAACTATTTTTGCTTGTTCTGGGAAATGAGAGCCTGCTGTGATATTCTTAACTTACCTGTCAAGAAACAATTAAGGAGTTATATGCCATCTTGAAATTTCCAACTGAGAATAGCAGAAGAAACGGTAGACAGATGGTCCAGGTGCAGCACCCTTAAGAGTAGTACAAGTTGTATTGCAATTCAGGAAAATATGACCTCACTGAGTACCAATTGGAGCTGTGATTTCACTAAGTCAAAAGGCTTAAACATGTTTGCCCTGGCACACATTTCAGTGTGAAGATGTCTAGATCTTACACAAGAGGCCTGTCATATAAACTACAGGTTCTTTGAAACAGATATTTCACTAAAGTAATAGAATTGTCTGACCCACTTCCCAATTCTTCCAAGAAAAAAGATCCAAAAAACCTAGTCCTTGAGATGCTGTTTTTCCCTGGCATTCTCATCTGGCAATGATAGTGAAAATGAGACTTTGAAAACCTCCAATCCAAGTTCTAAGGTTCAAAATTGATGCCATCCTAAAAAATATCATTGTTGAGTGCCATGTAGACTGAATATATTATGAACCTCTATAATGTAAGGAGTGGAGTTAGCCAGAATTTGGGATTGGGTCTTGCCTTTGCCTTAAATAATTAAATTAACTTTCTAAGACTCAACTTACACTGGTTGCAAAATGCAATGGAAATATCAGGGCTTTACAATTTTATCTTTGTAGGCAAACAAATTAATTTTTACTTGTTCAGTCTATTAGACAGCATCAGGTTAAATTAATTGAATGTTGCAGTTGATATCTACATGTAAGAAATGACTGTACTTAGACATTAATAATAAAAATAAACTGCCAACATAAGAAATCAATTAATTCAAAATCTTAAGGTATTTACCTATGTGTTAACCATTAATTCATTCTTCTTTATTAGATGAGGTAAATAACTTGGTTCTCTCTCTATACTTTGAGGCTCACAGTGTCAACAATATACAAGTCACAGCATGAAGCTAGAGATCTGTAGTTGGATTCTTACCTGTGTTTTGTACTCACCATGTGACTCCTCCTGCCCAGGCCTCATGGCTCCATGGTCTTCTATTTTTTATCTTCCTCCTCTGGGTGTTATTTCTCAAGAGATCAGTTTCTAAGCCATACTGCCTAGATTCAAATTTTGGTTTCGTCACTCAATTGTTTCCATTTCCCTACCTGTACTTTACATAGGGATTAAAAATACCAATGATTATAAAGGACTTGGAACCAAGCCTGGCAGGTGGTGAGTGTTGGCTGTATGCTAGCAATTTACATAATCTACACCATTACCACTGTTATCATCTTCCTATTCTATATCTGCTTCCTTTGCTATCATCTCAAGGATAGGCTATGGGGAAAATATGGATGCTGGCCTCGTGTTTTTCTCTCAGTCCCTCCTCACTCTTCCCCGTGGAAGAAGAGTGTCTTCTTTCATTAGTGAACTTAGGACAAATAATTCTATCCTCTAACCTGTCTGCATACAGATGGCTTGTGCTTTGATTCTCTCCCTTCCAAACCAAGGGACAAGTGAATGCGTCCGCTGAGTATAAATGTTATAAAGATCGTTTCAGGAATGAAGCTGCATTCTCCAATCAGCTTTATCAGTAATGAAGGTAATGTGTTCCAACCTAGTCTGACTACTGTGTGGCTCCACATTGGTTCCAGACTCTGTGGAGGAAGGTCAGTGTCATACCCTGAATTTCTAAGGCCTCAGCATTAGCTTGGATACAAGTTCTTTCTTCTATGTGTTCAACCTACCTGCAGTCACATCTCTCATCTAATGACACATCTGCATGTCCACATCTGGGCTAGATCTTCCCTGACACTTCAAACAGTCTAAAACTGAATTCATACCTTTATCCTGACTATGATCTTCATTCCCAGGCTTAATAACTTCTCCATTCACTCTGTCTCCCAAGTCAAACCCAAGAGTTCTTGACTGTCGTTTACTTCGTGCCTCTCGTGGGTCTGCGGATGAGCTGGGGTCTTGGGAGATGAAGGCATGGGGCCCTTAGGAAGTATGGTATGGGGTCCTACAGGATGAGCTATGGAATGGACCTTTGCGGAGTCACTCACCTAGACACTGAGGGTAGGTACAACTGCTCTGCCAGATAGAGACGCAGAACCCGTTTATTTCAGGAAGTGTAACATTTTATATATATGGTCATCAGACCAATGATGGCCCTGAGGTTATAGCCAATGGGGTATTGCTCTGTGTCAAGTGCACAATCAGCATGGGGTGAGGAAAGGGGAGGGGAGGCACTGAAGTTATGGAGAAAGCTCCTATATTGACATCTCTCTTCTCACCTCACATGTTCAATTTTGTCTCTGATGGGGAGAGAGAGATAAAGAAAGAATATGACATATAGAACATTTACCTTTCTATGCCCTTATTTTTTTTTTTTGTAGTTGTAGATGGACAACCATGCCTTTATTTTGTTTCATTTTTATGTGGTGCTAAGGATTGAACCCAATGCCTCAAGTATGCTAAGCAAGCACTCTGTCACTGAGCTAGAGCCCCAGCCCTCTGAGCCCTTATCTTGGGCTCACCTCTAACACATACATAATAATCTCCCACATTTCTACTTTGCCACCAATTTTCCCTTTCTCTTCATTCTCTAACTTCTATTGGGGTGATCGTACAACAGCTACAGTCATTCCGTCAGTACCGCTTCCCTCGAAGGCCAAGTCTGAACCCTTCAGGAGGAAGCTTCCATTATTTGACCCCTGCCTAACTCTTCAGCTTCATTTCCTGTGGCCACTCTCCTCCACTCTTACGTTCCGTGTCTTCTCTATACTGCCCCCTCTAAAGAGTGCTGAGGTTTATTCGTGTGACTTATTTGAAGCATGAAACAGAAAAATAGTACATGTGATCAAGATAATGTTAATTTTACCATCATCAAAAATCCCATCCAGCCACATCTGAGTAAAAAGACCTTTGAGAGTTTCAAATACGTATTCGAATCATTTGAATCATTCAAAGGTAACCATGGCCAAATCAAACAATAATGTGAAACAATACTTTCCTTTATAGCATATCAGTGTTAACTTCTCTGTGACTGGTGAAAAAAATCCAACAAATTATCCCTCAAATCCCATGTCAGATAGTCCTCAGCAGAGTTTACCCAGCTCAAAACAGTCTCTCAGGCCTCTAAAGATGCATGGCTGTTCCCTTCATGAAATCTGCTCCACCTTTATTATCCTTTTACCCTTCTGGACTCAAGTTAGGCATCATTTTCTTCCAAAAACCTTTTTTAACCACTTTCTTTCCCCCAATCTAATTCCCAGAGCATACTTGACATTACCTTGTTAGGACATTAATTGCCTCTTGACCTCACCTGTATGCTCCCTGCAGTCTTGTTTGGTCAGGTTTTATTGACAAGTGAGTCTACACCACTTAACATGGTGCTGACCATAGTAGGTATTCAATAACCTCACAATAAATAACCAAGGGAGAGTGCTTACATTGTGCTGTGTGTTTTAACAAACACAAAAGATAGAAGAATGAGAGAGGATAGAAGGACACCAAAGTAAAAGGTACAATACTTACTTTAAAAAGCACACAATTTACTTTGGGGAATAAAATTAAATGTGAAAGACCAATTTTAATTTCAACAACTGTTTTTCAAAATACATTTTAATGCAGCCAAAAAGATTTGAACAAGTTCTTCTATTGATAACAAGGAATCCAAAGGAAGTCAGTAATTGTGTTTGACTGTTTTTCAAAACTGTTTGTCCTTTAGGGCTCCTAAATCAGCAAAGCACCCTATTTTCTTCAGCAGCCATATCTGTCACTGACTTTATTAAACGTGACCAGTACAAGCTCATTCAAGCTGGTTTTATGTGAAATGGGTTTACATTTAATTACCTTGGATAATAGCTGAATAATTTTCCTATGCTCTTAGCAATTCCACTATTACAAACACCCATGAATAATGTCACCTTGCCTTGGAACATGGATTTGTGAACCATGCCATCTCAATGCTAATCATAGGTGATCATAATCCAGACGTCCATGTTTAACAGCTTGATAAAGCTGTGGCTGTGAGTCTACCACTGATTTAGCTTATTAGGACAATGTCACTGATTTTTACCAACACCAAAAAGTCAGTGTTGAATCATTTCATCTGCTGAACAGAAGAACATCATGAGCATTTTACATCAAAACTTAATTAACCATGTTTTTAATCATTGCCTTGTTAAAACATGCATGGCAGAATGTTTTAGGAAAAACAGTAGGTTAGTCAGCTGGGTAATAAAACCGAATTGGTAAATTGCTGTGTTTACTTGTATGGACATTGAAGTCAGACGTTTCTGGATCCTGAGACGTGACTCAGAGGCTGCAAATGTCCAAGTATTCACCAAGGACCATAGAGAACCTTTTTTTTTTTTTTTAAACTGAGGGGCTCTAAACAAGCTGTAAAGATTAGGGGAAATCAGTTTAGAAAGACACTTTTCCAGATGACAGCAAGGTTGTGGTGTGCTCACTGGGAGCCAAGAAAAAGGAGACCTGCTGTGGCTCACCAGACACGTGGCCCCTTGAGGTTTGTGCCCAGACTTGCAATCAACCCATTAGGTTGATTCAGCATGTTTCAGCATACCTGTTTTTAAGTTTTAAGAGTATTAAACACAAGCAACTCAGAGAATTAAAATCCAAACAACATCTAAATGTTGCTGACTGATTTTTTTTTTTTTAACTGAACACATCTCCAGCTTGTGATAGTTGGCAATTGATATCCTCTCTTCTCAAAGCTTTGAGTCCAGGCAATATATCTTCTACAGAGCTAAGACTAATGTACAAAAAGTCTCCATTGTGCTATCTGTGAGATAAAAAAAAGAGACAATGGGAATATTATACACATTTACCAGACTGACACAATCTATAAATTGAAAATGCATATGTAAAGCTTATGACAGTAATTTCCTTCAAGAATATTATTATAGAGCTCAGTGGAGAACTACTGTATGGCAGACAGGTCCTGTGTTATTTAGAAATAACAAAGTTTCACAAATGTCTCAAAATTTCTCAAACAGTACACAATTTACATAGATCTGGAGGCAGCAGAGAAGCCAAGCAGAGGCAAATAAAAGAAAGGTTAGTAAATGTCCTAATACAGTCAAGTGAAGGGTGCTTTGAAAATCACAGTTAAGAGTGTAAAAACATTAGTAAGAGCTCTTGAAAGAAAAAGATGTGTGACTAAAGAACTCAAGCCTTGAAGATAAAGAGGACTATAAAGGAAAATTTCAGGGAAAGGACCCATGTCATGCCTACTAGAGTGATAGACTGTTTCTCAAATAGGGTCAGAAAAGGTCCACTAACTATAATGACCAAATACTTGCGGAAAAGGGAGGGAATGTATAATTATCTGGGTTTAGTCTGAATATTCACAACTAAAATTCACTAACATATACAACACTTAGTTTTGGCATCATCCTAATGACCATCCACTGGGGCTTTGCTGCAGAAATATGTCTTTATAAAAATTTTTTGCTGTTACATCCCTATAGACAGCAAAGAAAGAGACCTGAATTAAACTGACAGTTTCTAAAACACCACACCAAAATACTGCTTTCCTGTCCATCCCCACCCTGCAACACACACACAACTTCCAGATTTTTAAAAAATTGGTAACACAGAACCAAAATCCATTCCCATTTTAAAATTCAACAAAATACTGAACATTTTTTTGAATCCTTTGTCTTAGGATATGACCTTGTACACTGAGTGTTATTTATAATTATAAATTGGCATCACGAGGTGAAATGTCTATTTGGTTACTGTCTAAATTCTCAACCGGCAATTAAGTATATTCCTTCCATAGAAGATCTATAGGAGCTTATGCTCCGATATATTTGTCTCTCTCCTACTAGACCATCAGCTCGATAAGAGTTAAAAACAAACTTCTTTGTATTTTTCATGTGCATAATAAAATTGTTTAAAAAGAGCAAGCATTAAATGATTACTGTTGATTGAAAAAAAAAAACATTAAATCATTATGGGTTTTATTCAGATTCCAGATTCAGAAACAGTCTTCCCACCCAAAAAGGACAGAAAAGCCTTGAGAATAACAAATATCTTTACACCTTCATTTTGTATCTTGGCAGAAAAATAAAATAGTTTTTAGATCAAAATGGTACCAGAACTTTTTCAAATACTTTCACACTAGACCCCAAAGCAAAGCTAAGATGATTTGTAATGGGGCATAAAGAATCTTGCCTGTGATACACTATTAAAATCTGATTGGAAAAGTGAAAATTTTGGACATCCATATTACCTAAGTGAAGATTTATTTATGCCAAGAAAATTTCATTGTGTTCCTAATAAATACGTTCCAAAGTTGTATGTGTATAATTAGTACTCCATTGTAAATGTATGCCTATGTTTCACAAAAGACATAGAAATCACTAAGCTTGAATTTAAAAGTGGCCTAGTAACAGCAATCAAAATAAGTATTTATTAGAGAATTCACAACATGTCAGGTAAAACTTTACATATATTCTTAAAATTCTAAAATTTTCATGGGCAATTGTCTCAGTATCCACAGGGGATTGGTTCCAGGATCCCTACAAATACCAAAATCCCAGTGCTCAAGTGCCTTACACAATATAATGTAGTATTTGTATATAACCTATGCACATCTTCCCATATACTTTAAATCTTCTCTAGATTACTTATACTACCTAATACAATATAAATGCTATGAGAATAGTAGTTATATTTTATTATTTAAGGAATAAGGAATTATGACAAAGAACAGTTTTTGTGTGTTCAATATGGATGCAATTATTTTTAAAATATTTTTAATCCTTTGTTGGTTTAATCCAAAGATGCAAAATCTGCAGATACAGAGAGCCAACTGTACTAACTTGGTGTACTACTACAATCTCGCAAGCTAGATACCTTTCAGATCTTCTCTTTATAGATAAGGAAATGGAAGTATTGAAGACCAGGTAACTTGTTCATGTCAGAGTTGATACAGGAGAGAATGTGACCTAGCCAGTCTGACTCCATCCCTCCCACATAACCACCCCACTACAGTGCCCTGACAGAGAAAGGTATGATTTCAAGAAGAAAGAATTAGCCGCTTTATCCAAATGATTATGTAATAATTTCACAACATTCTAATACATGGTGAGATAGATAATGCAATATCTGAGAGAAAATAACAATATCAGAAAATACTTAAAATTGGTCCATTAAAACAATTTAAAATCAAAGTTTGAGTTTAAATTTAAATAAACATTTATTAAAGGAAACAAAATCAGAAAAAATTCACCTCTATTACTTATTGTTTAATCATTAGCAAAGTAACATATCTATAGATTAAACAATGCTATAAGAAAAGATAATTCTCAGAGCTACCTTTTCCTCCCCCATGTCTGAGCCCACTCTCTTGGGGAACCTCTTGAAAATCATTTAATAGTTCTATTTTTTGCAATGTTTATCTCCACGGTACTTTCTAATGGTATTTTATTATTTTTCCATTCTTGAAACTATCTACTGACTTTCTACTAATGTACATCTTTATCATTTGTGAGCTTCCAGCACCAGTGTTGAGAAGGGTAATGTCATTCTGATTTCTGGTGCTGTCTCTTCCTCTCTCTCCCACTTCCCTGTTGGTGCATAAAAGGATGAGAGTAAAACAGAGCACAAACACAGAAAAGTATGCGTATAGTAATATTTTTTAAAAAATAATCACCCATATGCCTTTCAACTTAAAAAACATTATTAATGCTCTCTGAAGCTTTCCTTGGAACATCCCTTTCAGTTACATCTCCTTCTGCTCTGAAGATCGTGATTGTTTTAATTTGTGTTAATTATTACCTTGCTTTTTCACATAGCTGCTCTCTATATACTATATATGTGCATCACTAAATAATGTACTTTTATTGTACTTGATGTTTAACAATGTGTAAGTGGAATTACACGTTTTGTACTAGAATACATTTTAAGTTTTCATGCTATTGATTTTAGATTAAGCTATTCATTTTTATTACTACATAATTTTCCTTGTGTAAATAACATTCAAATGTATTCTTTATACTGTTGATAGACGATTGAGTTGATCCGTTTTTTTTTTTTTTAGTTGATCCATTTTTTACTACTTTATCTTCTGGTGCATACATGAAAGAATTTTCCCAAGGAATTAGACATGAAAGTAGAATTACTTGTCTGCTGGATATCAATCTTCAGCTTTACCAGGCAATTCTAGACTGTTTTCCAATGTGACTTCTACCGATTCTCATTCACCTGATCATTTTCTATGTTCTTCGTCTTCTCCTCTACAGTCTTGATACTTTTCTATCTGCTTGGCACCTTCCTAAACTTGGCTGACATCCATCATTTGTTGTGGGTACTTTTTCCCTTGATAGTTATACTTTACTTCTTTTGCTTTATTATCATTTTAATGGGCTTTTAGAAGGAAGAAGAAATAAATGAATGCAAAGAGTGCACCACACAAGTCTTCATCCTTTATATTTCAGGAATATAACATTAGAAAAGAAAAAAAACCTTTTATTTACCCTTTTTCTCTTAGGTAACTTTGAGACCTTGGTCCTATATAAACTATTCAGACCAATGGTTTTTAAGATGCAAACTTGACAAATCCTTTTAGGAGTCTTGGTTAGGTATGGTCACTTAAAGAAAGAATTGTAATGGCTTACCAGCATCTCTCTTTATTTGCTGCTGCCCCAAAATATTGGAAGCAAAAGCTATGCTGTTCATCGAAAAATTAATAGATAAATAAGTTTAGTATCCTTTGGTTTGTGCTACATTGCTTTGTCTTATTTTGAGTAAAATGTCACATGGTGTTTTGCATTTTCCTTCCAAATGTTTCAATAGTAGTTTTGCATCTTTTATTACTAACCAAACTATTCTTTAATATCTACATTGTATCTCTTTTGTCATATGTATAAATATGACATATACAAATATATATATATGTATACACACACTCACATACATCTTTTCTGTGAAATAGCGAAGTAAACCCTAGATTAAGGCCCATGTTCAAAAGAGAAAGAAAAAGTATTGGCTCCAGTAACTAAATGTGCCAGAAATCAGTTCTGATCCAGTGGTTTAAATCATGGTAGTGGGAACACAAATGTTCTCAGTCACTCTTTTTCTGCCATCTTAGCATCATCTTTAGTTTTTTAATCAGTGTTTTTTCTTAACATTTATACTTGGATCAGCTCTTGGAGTGGCTTAATGGCTTCTAGTTCCAAAACTTATATCCTAAAACAAAATATCCAGGAAAATACTGATTTTTTTTTTATTTTTTCAGCAAAGTGTCCTCCACCTCTTTAGCTCTGAATGGCCTCATCTATGAACCAATACTATAGTTAAGGGCTGCAGGAAATGCTGATTGTCCAAAGCTGGTAAAAACCCACTGGAGCTGGGAATAGGTGTCACCCAAACCCCATACCTGAGAATGGGGAAGGGAGTTTTCTTAGAGGAAATTCAAAATAGTAAGAAGAGGAATGCTGGAGAGCCAAAGAGCAAGAAATGCCTGTTGAAAGGCTGACTTTAAATATATTCTTTTTGCTTGGATATTTAACATACAAAAATGAAAAGCCTCCCCAAGCCTTCCCTAAATATTATCTTCCACAAATCAGAACATCAATGGGCTCCTAGATAGCAGGAGCAATGAAAACTCTGAACCACATAGCTAATTTAAAATACTGCCTGATCCACTTGTTGTGTGAGAATTGAGCCAATTTTATAGAACCATCTAAAAATAATGGTGTGCCTAATAAATATGGCTTTTTAGGAATTCAAATGAATGAGATCAATTAGAACACATTTTTCTTTACATATTTCCCTGTGCTAGAATTTCTCTTATCCTTCCAAATGGCATTCATAAACTTCTTTCATACATTTCTAAGATGCATGTCAGTGGTGAAGTCTTTATTAAACAGTTGCTTCAATTTTGGGTGTCCTTGTCAATTAAGCCAGCTCTTCCTTCCAGGTTAAGAGTTTATTCCAAAAAGACTTTCACTTAAAAAAAATTATTTATTATTCTGCCTTTAAAAGGACATTGTGCTGTGTTAAATAAGCCAATGTCAAAAAGATAAATAGCAAATAATTTTGTTTATATGAAGCATCTACAGTAGTAAGACTCATAGAGAAGGAGGAGAATGGTGGTTTCCAGGGGGTGCAGGGAGGGGAATGAGGAGAGTTGTTCAATGTGTGGAGTTTCCATTTTGCAAGATGAAAACATTCTGGAGATTCTTTACACTGCAATGTGAACATACTTAATATTGCTCAACTACACCATTAAAAATGGTTATCATGGTAAATTTTATTATTATTTTCACACAATTTTTTAAAAAGGAGCTTGCTTCAGTCAAATTTAAATGCTGAGAAATTAAGTGTCCAAGATTGAATGATAACTAAAATATATTCCTGAAGAAGCAAAACAAGTTTAATCCCTTTTTTTGAGCTGCTAGAATACTCGGGGAAAAAAAATGAACAGAAGAATCCTGACTTAAGATGTGTCAAAATTGCAAATATCAATTTTTAAGGCTATTGTTAGGTTAGATAAAAACCAGGATCATGTACATTTCATTTGTCATTTGTTCAGATTGCAGGTCTATTCAGAGAGCACCAGGGAGGCAGGAATGCAGGTTTAGCAGCGTCTTGTGCCAGTCTAGTGTCCAGGTCTTCTGAATATCACGAGGGCCTTTTGAAGAGGTGAAGAGAAAGAACCTGGAGAAGGCAGAATCTAGCCACTTCATTGCTACCACCATGACTGTAGCACATCAGGTTACATGCAGGTTTCTCAGTATTTAACTGTTTTTCTTACTTTGGCTCTCGACCTCCTAAATAACCTTAAGAGAGACCCAACGAAAATACTGGTAAAAATCAATCAATCAGGTCACCTCTCTGCTCACTATCCTTCACAGCCTCTCATCTCAGTCAAAATAAAATCCAAAGTCTTACGATAGCTAAAAATCTGTGTTCATCCCACACAACCACACTACCTTCCTCACTATTTCTGGACTATAACACAGTAGCGCATTCTACAGCTTTCCCAAATAAACTATGATGCCTTCATTTATGGTTGATTGCAAGACTGGTGTATAATCAGAAAGAAATAACAACAATGTTGAGATAAGGCCTGTACACAGATCACAACTGTTTTCTTTATGATACAAACAATTCAATTTTTTAAGTTTTACTTTTGTTTCACGAACTAAATGAGAGAACCAAATTTAAAGATGTAAAAATATACATACATTTTCTTCAACACTTTAAGTTTCAAATTCAGCAAATCTTGAAAAGTACTAGAAGTTGGGCATAAGAAAGAGGCTTTCACATTTTAACTGGATATTTCCATATTGTGTGAAGAAGTTAAATCACTAAAGAAAACCTGTAATGATATTGCAATGAATTTGACAGTACTTATACACACACAAGAAACTTATGGAGTAAACAATGCAAATTAGGACAACTAAGGGGAAAGGTCTACTTCAAGGACTCAACATTTTCAAGGACTTTGCGTAGGTAAATAATTTGTGAAAAAAAGTTTATAAAGGTAAAATTGAGGAAAAGGTAATTGTTTTAATTTCCAAAGAGTTATAATATCTCACTCTAAACTATAACTATTATCAATAATTTCCTAATTTTCCTCTGGGTTTAATTCACTCATCCACTCATCCAAGCACAATATTGTCTTTTGTTAAGGTCAGAGAGGACAGTGATCACTGTGGCTTCAGGGCAGCTGCAGTTTGCTTGATGATGAAGATTAACTGCTTCAGCAGGCTTTTCTGCTTCAGCTTGTTTAGCAACCTGAGGAATACAAAAAGCAATTCTATTTATGTGACCTCACTAAAAATAGACATTTAATCTTGGTTCTAATTTTTATTTGTTTTACTAGGGAGATTTAGACTCTCCTCTCACTCTCTGTTGTATTGCTTGAATTATCAATATGGAAACTGCCATGCCCTTTCCAGAAAATTCCACTAAAGTCAGTGCAGTTTCTTTTCTATGTGATCTTTGTCTCAAATCATAGGCATTAGTTCCACTATAAACTTGCCCAACTCTCTCATTGTTCTCCTGGCAAAATGGGTGGTAAATTATTTTCCAAAATAAACAACCTGCATTTGTGTTAGCCATGGAGGTCCTCGGCTCTAATCTGCCTTCAAGAGAACATGCTGCATTGAGATAGTTGGGCTTGATTCCAAGTATAGCGCCTTCCAATTGGTTAGAATGTTTACATAATTGGGCAAGGAGGTTGGCATAACGTGAACATTGTTATATGCAATGATTTATAAGCAGTTTTTCCTGGTATACTGGATTTCTTCCATTGGAATCCTCAGCTCTACTAGAGCCCAAAGTCTTTTTCAGCTTTATTTTAAGAAAATCACAGGTCAGGGTTGCAGCTCAGTGGTAGAGTATTTGCCTAGGATGTACAAGGCCCTGGGAATACGGAAGCACAACCAAAAAGAAATCAAACCAATGGCTCAGAAGGCTGAGACAGAAGGATCACAAGTACGAGGCCATCTTCAGCAATTTAGTGAGGCCCTAAGTAGTTTAGTAGACCCTGTCTCAAAATTTTTAAAAAAAAATTTTTTTTTTAAAAGCTGGGGATGTAGCTCCTACCCCAATATCTTTGCCCACCACATTTGTAGCAGATTTATTCTTGCTCTTGGGTCCCCCTTTACAGCAACTCTTCTACTCCCTAGGAATTCCACCTCCTACACTATAAACGTTGATACCCAGAGCCCACATTTACACTCCACTGTTTTTCATACTTTGAATATCCTTTGAGCAGCCTCCAACCACACTGAATCATCCAGCTGTGTTCAAGTTGTCATCTGAGACAGCAATTGCTTTTTTGTTAGTTCTATGGTTACAAACTGAATAGGTGTGCATGTTATTAACTGTTGTTTTCACCTCCAAACCTGCATGTGTTCGTTTCCTGATGCTGTGTAACGAATGCCCACAAACTGTGGACTAAAATATGACTCACTTATTGTTTCACATTTTCCAAAGGTTGGGAGTCTGGGCAAAGCCTAGGTAAATCCTCTGTCCAGAGGCTCACAGGGCTGCAGTCTTGGGGCCAGAGACACTGTGAAGCTCAGAGTCCTCTTCCAAGTTCATTCAGGCAATTGGCAGGTTACAGTTGTGGGTCTGTTGTTCCTGTTTTCTTATCAGCTGTTGGTGGAGGACCCCTCAGCTCCTACAAACTTCCTACAGGTCTGTGACTCCTGTGGGCAGTTCAGGATGGAGATACTTGCCTTCTCCCAGGCAACAGGGGGAATGCCTGACTTCTAGTGCCTCTCCAGTTGGCCATATCCCAGTCTTACACAGTTGTAAGGGAATTACAGGAGTGCCTATCTCAGCATTGCTTGCCATGTGATGTAATCTAATGAAGGAAGAGGCTATCCCACTGGATTCACAGGTTCCACCCACACTCGAGAGTGGGAGTTGTACACAACATATGCACCAGGAAGGGAGAATCTCTGAGGCCCTCTTAGAATTTCACTGACCATACTGCCCTTCTCTACTCTGCTCTGTGACATTGAAGGTAAACTTGTGAAAGACATGTTTCTTGCTTGTCAGCTGGCTCCCTCTCAGGTGCTGCTGATTGTGGGCATAAAGGGGGAGAGAAAGGCTGGAAAGGTCAGTCTCTGCCATTCTGCTTGCTCCCTGTTCCTATCAGCCTCGCCTCAGTAACAGCCTTCACTCTGACAGCTGCAGCTGGTTTCATCTTTAATTTCTTCAGCATCCACGACAGGAACTTCAGCCTACTCCCTCCAAGCTCTGCAGCTGTGTTCCCTGGGGCATCTCCTCTGAGCTCCTGAGGTACCACCCCAAATGAGGCAACACTCAAACTGAGAGGAATGGGTACCAGCTTCAGTTAGCTCCTTCTAGTTTCCAAAAATCTCATTTTCTTTGCTATTTTCCCAAATCTAGGATGGGACACATGCTCTTCTGTTACTCTTTGAACTACCTCCATGATTTTTTCTGACTTTTTCAGTTCTCTAATACTTGCTTAACCAATTGTTTGTAACAAATTTTCTCTATAAAGAGGTTGGTATAGTTTCTGCATCCATGATGATTCCAACTGATACAGTATGTTTACAACAGTCTGCCCCATTGCTGATTTCTAAGCCCTCTTATTTTAGTGAATGATATTGTAAAACAGGGTTTTCAGAAATGCATGTACTAGGTTATTGCTAAAATCCTGTAATTTACATTTTTAAAGACTGAAGATTTTTCTATCATTTGTACATACTACAATTTGTTTATCTAGTCCCTCTGGTTATTTTAAACATTTTGTTATTATATATATATAAAAAAATCTAGAATAAATATACATACAAGTGTTTACTTGCATTTCAGCTCAATTCCTAGAATGAACTCTCAGAAGTGAAATTATGAGGTAAAGAATGAAACTATTTTTAAGCTTTTGATACCAAATTTTCCTTCTGAAAGGCTATTTAAAAAAACTTTACCACCCATAAATAAAACTGCCTATTCTTCTATGGTTCTACCAACATGTTATTTTATTTATCTGGTAGAATAGTTGACACGCTGATAAATGGAAAATGGCATTTCATTTTAACTCATTATTAATGGTCAAAAATCTTTCCACATGTGCGTTGGACATGTTCACGTCTTTTGTGGATAAACTGTCATTGTGCCTTTTCTAATCACTCCAGCCAGAACTGATTTGTGCTTCTCTCAGCCTTAATAATACTTTATTTGCATCTGACATTTACCATACTCCATTTGAATTTGGCATTTGCCATTTGCATTAGTCCAGCATTGGTTAAGGGACCATTTCTGTTTCTTTTAATCATTATCAGAATCTAATATTTTCCCCATGGTCTTACTCTTTACATTCTTTCTATTCCATTTTACACCCACAAATGTAAAAATTGACTGATGGGAGCTAGGCTACAAAATCCCTTAGATTTCTTCCAGTACTTACGTTTTATTTCTCTGGTCTTTCTTCAGTTTCTGCTTTGGTAAACTGTACTTCTCCACTCAATTGACAGTCTATAAATGCAATTTATGCATTACTTTTAGAGAGCTTTCCATTTTGATAAATTTACACCATTACTTAATGTGAAAGGTACACAGTCCTATAAGTTAATCATATAATAGTTTATCGTTTTCATGAGATGACAATAAAAGTCAAATGTTCAGCAATAACTCTCTGACAAAAGATATGCTTATATTCAAATATAGTTTCTGTTGCTTACTAGTTTAACAACTTTATATGAATTATTTAATATCTCCAATGTTCAATTTTCCTATGACAGAAGGATATAACAAACATTTAATCAATATTCACTAAAAATTTATTAAGAGAATTAAGTAATAAAATGTATACCAAGTCATTAGCAGTGTATGACAGTCAGCAAGTTTACTGAGCTGCTATTGCATTAAATAATCAAATATTAAATTAAATATTAAATGAATATTAAATTGGGAATTAAAGAATATTCCCAATTTCAGGTCCTCTTGTAGGAACATAAAACCAGATAAACCTCAAATTCTCTGCCTTCATTGAGCTTAAATTCTAATGAGAAAAGATGAAAAATTAACAGGTAATGACATATATAATGTATTCAATTAGGTGAAAACATGTAGAAAAGCAAAGCACAGATGAAGAATAAGAGCACTGGACAAGGTGCCAGGCAGAGGGCAGACGATAACTTTACACAGGGTTATCTATAAGGACCTACTTGAAGGAATAATTCAGCAGAAATGTGCAGGTTTCAGGAACAAGAACAGAAAGACATGGGTGAGTCCACTGCTCAGAGGGAGTGGGAAGGTGTGGGAAGAAGGCGTGCCTATTTTCTAATACAAATGACAGAGACGACAGTTAATAAAACAAGCAACAAAACAGAAAAGGGTGATGGAGATAGACTCTGCAGCAAGGAGAATAAAATTTCAAAGGTAAAATTACCATTGATATCCTCTGAAAGCTATGAAAAGAGATCTTATAAAAAGGATTTTTCAGAGATTAAAAAGAGCTCTTCAACAGGATAACATGATAGAAGAAATTTTGAACACCAGTAATGGGCTTGGGATCTAAACCTGAAGCAATTTCCCAGAAACTAGATGCAACAGAAATGAGAATTAAAGAATATTCCCAGGATAATATCTAGACACCACTCTAAAGGTAACCTGTCCACACTGACTTTAGAGACAAAAATGTTGAAGGCTGCCATCAACAAAACAGTTTCTCTTTAATTCGTTATCATTTTACTCAGCTTTTGCATCACTGTAACCAAAATACCTGACAAGAACAACTTAGAGGAGGAAAAGCTTATTTGAAGCTCATGGTTTCAGAGGTCTCAGTCCATAGATAGCCAACTCCACAGCTCTGGACACAAGGTGAGGCAGCACATCATGGGGGAAGGGCTCAGAAAAAGCTGCTTAGCTCATGGCAGGGTCAGGAAGCAAAGAGAGGGAGGGGAAAAAATGCACCCTTCCAGGGTTCATGCTCCCCTCCATAACCTACTTCCTCCAGCCATGCCTCACTCGTCTACAATTACTTCCCAGTAACTCAAACTAGGATATACTGATTAGGTTACAGCTCTCACAATCATTTCAAATTTCTGTATTAACACAGGAGCTTTTGGGGGGACAACTCATGTACAAACTCAAACAAGCCTCTATCATGTATTATTTGTACTTTCCATTTGCATTAGTCTAGCACTGACAATAATCAGGTGAGCCTGACCAATTCTGGTCTGACTTTGACTTGCCTGGACCATGTCCTGATGAAAGTTTTATGCTACCCTTTATGCTAAGATGTTGATTCAGCTGACAACACTTTTTTCCACCCACAAAAATGCTCAGCTTTCAGCCACTTCTGAGAGTGAAGGTTAGCCAATGTAACTTAAAAGAGGGAATTCAGAGAAGCCCAAATCCTGAACTATATTTTTACTAGATGACCAATACCTGACTCACCACACTCCTACCAAATGCCAGATTTTGGTGATACCCATTCCCAAAGACTTGTTCACTAATTTCTCAAGAAGATATTTTTGCAAACTTTCCAGGAAACTAAAGCCAGCTAATAATGCAGGAGTTCTATCCAGTTAAATGTCTTTGAGGGTTTTTTCCTAAAATTATCATTTTTTCTAAAATTATCATCTTTTTCCACAATTTTGTTTTCGTCTCAATTTTTTACTAATCATTTTTTACATTTGGTTATACTTAAATACTCTTAATTAAAAAATAATTTGGTAAAAAACATACTAAAGCTTAAAAAATATTAGCAAGAAAAAGTAGATTCAAAAGTTGAGCCAAAAGGAATATCTTGAAGAAAAAAGATGGAAATTAAAATTGGCAACTACAACTGAAGAAAATTGTTGTGCATATATGAATATGTCACAATGACTTCAACTATTATGTACAATTATAATGTACTAATAAAAACAGTAAAGTAATTAAATTTAGTGCTACATTGATTAGCAGAAAGGCCACAGTTAAAAAAGAAAAAGAAAAAAAGATTCTAGGAAGTTCTACTTTCAGAATAATGTAATAAACTATTAACTGGCTCTCCTGCAGACATCCTGAGAAATATATAAAAACAATAACCTGAAGGCTTTGAAGAGTGAACAGGAGCAAGAATATTGTGGAGGACAACTGAAACTCAAAGGACCAGAAAGGAGTGATACTACCAACTTCTTTCACTTTCAGCCTGTGAATAGGCTGCAGTCTCAAAGCAGCTGAAACCATGAAAGTATATGACACACAACATGAGAACCAAAATAAAGATTTGAGGGCAAAAAGAGGTACTGGAAAATAAAGTGGAAAGGCAAGCAGAAGGAAGCTGAAGAAGAGGAGCCCTGAATTTTGGGTGTGTAAATTCTGTCCAAATAAATGGCTGCTCCTTAAACCATGTACATGCAAGGAAGAATGTGAACAGTCCAGCTAAGCTAGGAAAAAAGTGAAATAGTATTTTATCTTACTCCAAAAATCACAGTATGCCATTTTAGTTTGACCAAATTAGTTGCCTAATAAAAGAAAAACATCAACATTGTTCAGTGGACTGTAAGAAAATCAACATTCTTTACATAATAATGTTTATAATTTTTAGGATACAATCCAAAATTACTTGAAATGTAAAATCCAGGAAAATGTGAACCCTTATCAAGGGAAAAGATAATCAGTGGAGACCCACCTTGAGACATAGAACCCAGAAATAAGAATTAGAGCATTAAGTAACTACTCCAACTATGCTCAACAAGGTAAAAGAAAATGTATAAAATAAAATACAGTATATCTCAGTAGAAAATAGATAACAGAAAAGAAAGAAAATGGAAATTATAGAGCTGAACTGACATTTTAATATCTGAATTAAATTATTCTTATGATAGTATGAAGAGAATCCAAAAAATGTTAGAAAGTCAATGGTCTTAAGTCAATAAATATCATCCAATATGACAAATAGAAATGACAAATGACTATAAATAGAAATTGAACCAGAGCCTTAAGGACTTGTGGGACATTATCAAAAGCTCTAACATACATATAATTGTATTCACAAAAAGAAGAGAAAAATGGGGATAAAAATTTTAAAGAAAAACAAACAAATGAAAATTTTCTCCACTTAATAGGAGATATAAATTTACAGAACCAAGGGGCTCAACGTGTGCGGAGGAGGCAGAGCAGACCAACCCAGCCCGAAGCATGCAGAGGAGATGGAGGAGACCCAATGTGCACCTGAGGAGACTGACTGTGCAGTGCCTCCTCCAACTACCAACTGGTGTCTGTCCCTGCCTACATCTGTCTAGAGTCCACTGTCAGGACAAGGAAGATCGTCCTTGAGGTACCTGCAGGCCCGATTTCACCAGACTTGGGGGGACTTGCAGGTATACTACAAGATAATAGGGTAGAAACTGTAATACCTCAGATGAGCATTGCTAGAGAGGAAGGCACATGAACAACATGAAAAAACAAGGGAAGAAAATGCCTCAATCAAACCAACATGCTACAATAATAGAATCTATTGACAGCACAGTAATGAAATGTTAGAGAAAGAGTTCAGAAAGTACATAATTAAAATGATCTGTGAAGTGCAGAATAATATAAGAGAGATACAGGCAAATTGATCACTTCAACAAAGAGATGAGAGCAAATACAGGGAGCAAAAGATTACTTCAAGAAAGAGATAGTGACTCTGAAAAAGAACCAAGCAGAAGTCCTTGAAATGAAGGAAACAATAAACTAAATTAAAAACACAATAGAAAGCATCACCAACAGAATAGAGAACTTGGAAGACAGAACCTCAGACAATGAAGACAAAACATATAATCTTGAAAATAAAGTTGACCACACAATGAAGACAGTAAAAAACCATGAACAGAACATCTAGGAACTATGGGATAACATAAAAAGATCAAATCTCAGAATTATTGGGATAGAGGAAGGCACAGAGGTACAAACCAAAGGAATGCACAATCTCTTCAATGAAATAATATCAAAAAAATTCCCAAACATGAAGAATGAATTGGAAAATCAAATACAAGAGATTTACAACATGCCAAATGTACAAAACTACAACAGATCTACACCAAGGCACATTACAATGAAAATACCTACTATACATAATAAGAATAGAATTTTAAAAGCAGCAAGAGAGAAGGAGCCGATAACATACAGGGGGAAATCAATTCAGATCTCTGATTTCTCAACCTAGACCTTCAAAGCCAAGAGATCCTAGAACAACATACACTAAGCTCTGAAAGAAAATGGGTGCCAACCAAGAATCTTATATCCAGCAAAATTAATCTTCAGATTTGATGATGAAATTACAATCTTCCATGACAAACAAAAGTTAAAAGAATTTACAGCAAGAAAGCCTACACCAGAGAGCATTCATTCTTGGCAAAATATTCCACAAGGAGAAAATGAAAAACAACAATGAAAATTGGCAAAGGGAGGAACTACACTAAAGGAAAAGCCAATCAAAGGAGAAACCAAGTCAAGTTAAAAACCAAATATAAAGTAAAATGAACGGGAAAACAAGCCATATTTCCATAATAACCGTGAATGTTAATGGCTTAAACTCATCAATTAAAAGACATAGACTGGCACATTGAATTTTAATAAGAATCCAATTGTGAAATTCACACAGATGTTGGCTCAGAGATATACTTAGAATGGAGAAAAGGACTATGTTAGAAACATCAGCTGAAGATAAAAAATGGTGACTATGCTATCCAATGAATTTCTTATCCTTATTCCTCTATCTATATAAATGAGGTAATTATTTTTCTTTCAAAATTTTTTGTTTTCAGTTTTCTGTAATTTGAATATCAGATGACTAGGTATTACTTTATTTATTCACCTATTTATATTTGGTACTTATCCTACCTGATACGCTCTCAAAATCTGTGCTTTTTACCTCATCTTAGTTTTTGAAAATTTTCAGATAGTTTGACTTCAAATATTTTTTTGCTGTTTTCCTTTCTTTTTTGTATTTTACTTATGCATACTTTATTCTTTAATATTGTCCCACAGTTCTTGGGTTGCTTTTATTTCCTTTGTATTTTTGTCTGGGAAATTTTTAATGAACTTATCATCAAGATCATGGTTTCTTTCCTTGGCCATAATTTAATTGATGTCATCAGAAGGCATTCTTCCTTTCTATTTCACCATGGTTGATTTCTAGAATTTTGTTTTGATTCTTAAAGTCTCCATTTTCCCTAACATAGTTTATAAGTTTTTGCATGCTGTGTACTTTTTTCCATTAGAGTGTTTAACATATTAATCATAATTACTTTAGTTTTTTTTAACTTGGCAATTCAAACATGTATGTTTGAGTTTGATTTTTATCTTCAGACTACATTATACCACGTCTTCTGGCCTATCTTCTAATTTTTTGTTGAAAGCCAGACATGTTTTATTGAATAAAAAAGAAAAATGAGGTAAATAGGCTACTAATAGGAGTATTCATTGTATCTGGTGAGGACTTCAGTGTTTAATGCTTGCTTGCGGCTAAAGGTACGAAAGGTTTTAATCCTGTGCTTGTTATTAATGTCACTGTTTGAGTTTCCTTAAACACTACTTCAGGAAGAAAGAATCTGTGTATTACAACTCTTTCAACTGTAACTGATTGTTATTATACCAGATCCTTTCTGTTGTGCAGGTCAGATATGGGACAAAGGAGTTTTTTTATAATTCTATCCAATCTTTAAGTGGGTCTATGTCTGAGGACTATGACTTTCACAAGTGTTTCATCAACGTGTGCCACCCTCACTGGCACCCTACTCCCATCTCTGACTGCAATATTCCCGATATTTTTCTTTGAAACTTTGTCCTTAATTGACTTTGTTTTTTATTCACAACCTAATCCTACCAGAGATATGAAGTCTTTTTTGGAATCTACAGTGGGAAACTGGTAGGGTATCTGGAAGGAAAACTGTGGAATTGTGAATGTTTCCCTAAGTCTACGGGACCCCAAGATTTCCTTAATCTCAAATTAGCCCATATTCTGTCTCCAGACATTCTTCAAGATTATCTATACCAGTTGACAGCTTTAGCAATACATTGTTGAGTTCAAGAAATGTAATTTGATTTTCAGACATTTTTGTTACTGTAAAGATAAGATGGATGACTTTTGATTACTTACCATATCAGAGATGAAACATGAAGTCAGTTTCTTAATTTTAAAACAATGTTTAAAAACTTGTTTAATTGTATTCATTTTTTCCATTTCTATACTTTTTCCCTTCTCTGATTTTCTTTCCATTTCATCATCTATTTTATTTGGGAAATGCTTTTGTTGAATACAGAAAAACAATGTGATTAATTCTATTTCATGTTTTTAATCTTATTCCTACATCTTCTGTAGACTGTTTTTAATTTCTTTATAGAATAATTTATATAATTTTTATATATTGAATAGCTTTGTATATTGAATAGTTTAGTTTATCGATCTACATTGTATTGTTTCTACTCATTCTTTAACAATATACATAAATTCTATTGGATAGTTAAAAATCAATAAATTTTTAAAAAATTACAGAACCAAGATCAAAAAATTCTTATCAGGCCATCTATGAAAAGTAACATACTATATATCTAATAGTCAAATGTTTGAAAACCAAAGAACAAGAGGAAATCATGAATATTTGTGGAGAAAAACAATATATAAAATGCAGAGAAATATCAGTTCCAATTACTGCTAATGTATCACAAGTAGTTACAGGATTCAAAAGGCAGTGGACCATATCTTTGAAGTGTGGTATGGAGGTCAAGGGGAATAAAATCCACCACAAATCCAAACACACACAATCCTTTTTTTTCCCCTGTATTGGGAATTGAACTTAGGGGTACTCGACCACTGAGCCACATCCCCAGCCCTATTTTGTGTTTTATGTAGAGACGGGGTCTCACTGAGTTGCTTAGCACCTTGCCTTTGCTGAGGCTGGCTTTGAACTCGTGATTCTCCTGTCTCAGCCTCCCAAAGTGCTCGGATCTTTGGGAGATCTTTTTAAATCTTATTTAAGACACGCTCATCTATATCTTGGTTCCTGTGTGAGACTGCTCTTGGGACAATGCCATTCATTCTATTGTTACAGAGGATTTATAAAAACTCATCCAAAAATATTTTAATAACAGTTCTTTCTTTGCCTTACCTCTCTCTTCTATTTCTTTATCATAGGTTTTAAAAAAAAAAGAAAGTTGGTACTTTTTATATCTTCATGGAAATCTCCCTAGCAAGACTTAAGAGTTTATTGGGTACTGTTTCTAGTTCCATGTTATAGCAGATGACAGTGTGAACTGACTTTCCATCAGTATATAACAGGGTCCCTAATTTTCTCAGTGTCCTTCAAGCCCTCACAATAGTCTTCTTGAGACTTTTCCAGCTTCACTAACAGTTTTATGGACACTTTTTTTCTGCTTTTACCCACTGTCCAGTTGCAAAGGCAATGTTCCAAGTTCTTTTTATAATGGTAGACCTAATCCTTACGACCATATTCTGTTCTAGCTATTACTCCTGTATAAATTCCCCTAAAATTTGATGGCTTGGAAAAAACAACCATGTGATTACATCCCACATTTTTATAAATCAAAACTCACCTGTAGGATTCTTTGATTCTGCATGGCACTGACTGAAGTCACTTGGTGCATTTTAGTTGATGTCACTAAGTAGAGCTGGAGAACACAGATTCACTCACTTGGCAAGGATGGCTTTAGGGCTGAGCTCAGCTGGACCCCTCTTCTTTCCATTTGGTCTTTCAAGCAAGATAATCAGATTTTCTAATGGTAGGCTCCAATACACCATGCTGGAAGTTTCCAGTCTCTTAAAGGCATTAGAACTAGCTAATGTCACCTTTATTGTATTCTATTGGTCAGTCACAGTCCAACTCAGCTTCCCAGGTAGGAGAAATAAGCCCCACCTCTTTGTGGAAGAAGTATGGAAGAACTACAGCCATTTTTAATCTGCTATAGTCAGATAGAAGAATTTTTTTAAACTAATTTTATTTTCTGGTATCAGAGATTGAACCCAGGGAAACTTAATCACTGAGCCACATCTTCAGCTCTTTTTATTTTTTTATTTTGAGACAGGGTCTCACTAAGTTGTTTAGGGTTCACTAAGTTGCTGAGGCTGGCTTTGAACTTGTGATCCTCCTGCCTCAGTCTCCCAAGCCACTGGGATTATAAGCATGAGCCACCATTGCCAGACTAAACTAATTTTAAAAAGCTTCAAAAATCCTAAAATCTATGTCGAAATGTTGGAAAAGTTTTCTTTAAGATCAGGCAACACTAAGAATGACAGTTCTCACCATTCTTCTCACTATTTTACTGGAGTGGAAAATACAGTAAAGTACAAATAAAATTAGAAGCCTCAGGTTGAGCTCACTTCTCTGCACTTGACCCTAGGCTAGACCTGGTCCCCTGGGGGTAGGCAGAGCCATAAGCACCTTTTCGTGCTGTGGGTGCCGATGGGCACACATTGTGCCACCTTTGGTGCCTCTGCCTGGCCTGTCTCACCAGTACTATCAGTGTGGTCTTGGGAACCCAGAGTGATACTGAGGAGTGTAAGTTCCTTTTGGCTTGGAACTTATCATTGGAACTACCCTGAAAATGCTCTCCAGCTCTCCACCATTAGAGGCTGAGAAGTGCCAAAAGAAAGACTTTCTTCATTCATGCCATCAGCTCGGCCAGTCATGGACACCATCACCAAAAACTGTAGCATGGGTGACTTGAAAACTGTGACTGTGATGAGTCAAAAAACAAACAGGAGGCCATGACTGGATCTAGGGAGGCTGCCCCAACAATGTGGAATTTGGGGAAAGGATCTCCAAACTATTTGTGGGCAAGCTGAAGAAAGGGAAGAATACCAGAGCCCTGGTGAATGTTTACAACAGGGCCAGCTGGCAGGCAGTAAGAGCTACCATGAAAAGAATCTGCAAATGCTATGACATCTCAGGAAGCTGCCACATCCAGACATGCTGGGTGCAGCTGTCTCACTTCCTAGAGATGAGAGACTACCTAAAGGCCAGGCATGATCACGCACTGAAAACTGAGGACAGGCAGCAGCTAAGGGCTGGGAACGTCCCTGAGTGTTGCTAGGCTCCCACTGAGGCCTTCCTTCCTAGCATAGAAGCTAAGACAATCATTTTAGAGAAATCTCCACACTACTGTCATTGCAATCCCAGCCTGGGCATCTGTGGCACAAAGGGTCACAAGTGCCTGCAGACCAGCCATAAAACATCCAAGTGGGAACAACGCAGCTGTAGGCACCTGTGCACTGAGTGTGAGCAACAGGTGGAAGAGAGGAAGACTGAGGTGATGCGCAGCTATAACTGCAAATTCCAACAGAGCCGCATGGTCAAGTGTAATCAGTGTAGGCATGTGGTGAACAAGGACTAGCTACATGCACTCCCCCGGCAGTGCCCACACCTGGATCAAGAGTCTAACACCCCACGTGAACCAATTTGACAGTAGAGGGCAATATCACTTCTCTCTTGGAGAGAGTAGACTGGAAAACAATTGGAAAATCACAGGAATAGTTTGTAGTCCTCAAGATCCCTACTATCAATGGGGAAATGGAGGCTCAAGATGATACAACATATTCATGACAGAGTTGATATTGGAACCTGGGCCTCCTGACTTGGGCAGACCCAATCTTTCCTGTAATTTACTTCCTGGTATTGGCACTGTGCTTATTGTGCTGCTTGCTAAAATGGGAGTTTGGTTTGGGACATCCATACCCAGAGATATCCTCAAAGTATCTGTTCCTTTAAGTTTTAGACCATGTTCAGCCCAGCTGTGATGCTGCAAATCAGATGGTATAGAAACAAAAATTAGGGTTCAGTTCAGATCCATGAAGGAACAACTTTCCACCACTGAGTAGGTCCAGAAAAACCAACTGCAAATTCCTGCAGATACATGAAGCAGAGACCTCCTATCTCCTACTGGGAGGATTTTAGAGTATTGAGTTTTTCATCAGAGTATGCACTTCCTAAAAGTTCTTCCCACCCAAGTCTAGGGAAACCAGGAAGGCTTTTTCAGCTTATAAACCACCTGTGGTATCAAGGAGAGGGAATGGTCACAGTAAGTAGACAGGTAACTATGACTTACCAAAGTCGTACAAGACAGATATTCCCCAGAGAACAATAAAACATCTGTTTTGTCATTTTCCCAGATCGGGAACTCATCCTAGAACCATTTATGACAAAATGCAGTTATCTCCAGCCTTTTACAACCCTCCTTGGTAAACTTAGGGTCAGGAAGGGAATAGGAGCCCTGCTTCTGTGTCCCCGTTACCCACCATGCTAATCAGGGGACCTAGAACATCAAGCTCACTTGATTTCAATGTTTGACATATAATGAAATTGAGATCCAAGCATTGGCCAATAGGAAAATAATACAGACTCAGATTTTACAAGGTGTTATTTGAATGCAACCTAAGCAATTTGGGGACTTAAGTAGCTCTTTTAACTTGGACCATATTTACAATGTGTTTGCTTCCTTAATTTGGGCTTATTGGGTACACTAAGACCTAGGACCCAGGGCTAGAGTCTAGGGCAGTGTGGATTCCACTTTCCTCATTTGTATTTGTTATTTTCTTGTAACATCTTCCTCTAAGGGTAATTTTAGGAGGAGTTTCCCATGAAGAGCCCTCAGGGCTCAGCCACTGGTTTCCTGAGTATCTCAGACCTGGGAATCTCTCCTGTCTGCATGGGCCTGATAACCTGCCTGAGAGGAGGTTGAATAAACAAGAGAAATGACTGATCACCAAGAGTAGGGATTCACCCCCAGCTTCTTGTTTTAAATTAGAAAATAATTTAATTGTTGACAATAAGATTGAACTATTAAAATCATGCCCCTATAATGGAATCTTAACCTCTAAAATAATATTCTTGAGAAATATTTAGTAACATGAAAAACACACATGATATTAAAATACTATGTTCAGGATGAATCCAATTTTATTTTTAAAAATCCAAAAATGTTTGCCATCATGTAATAGTAAACTTGAAAAGTTTGCTTTGCCATTTCATTTTTCTACTTTGTGTTAAATATATGTGCCTACAATAAACAAATATTTTTATAATCAAAAAAACAGAAGACATCTTCAGTTGAAAAAAAAAATACTGCCATATAGATATGGGAAAATCAAAAGAATCGTGAATAAATTAGAATTTTAAGAGAATGTTTAGCAATATTTCAGGGTAGAAATCATATTGAAAATGTAATTAAAATGTAATCAATTTAATAGTCTAGCAATAATAAATAATTTTTTAATTATGCAATTTACAACTACAAAATAAAGTAGTCCCTGGAAACAAATCTAACAAAAGATGCATATACTTTTTATTTAATAAATTAAGAAATTTTATTGAAAGATATGAAAGAAAACCTAAATAAAAAGGGAGCTATACAATCTTGAATAAGAAGATTCAATATTCTATGGAATTAAATTTTACCTAAATTCATTTGTAGATTTTGTGTAATACTGATGAAATCCTCAACAGGGGTTTCCATGGAATTGAGCATGCTGATTCTAAAATTTACTTCAAATAGTACATGACCATAAAAAGCCAAAAAAAAAAAAGTATATATATGTATATATACATATCTGAAAATAACAAGAAGGTAAGGCAACTTGCTCTACCAGATATCAAGTTCTGTCATAAAACTTTAATAATTAAAACCATGTGAGGATAGGCAAACTGACCAAGTTCAAGGAATATTAATTTGTAAGAAAGCATGAATTTTACATTGACACAGAAGGGATGGACTTTCCAGTAAATACTTCAGATTAATTGGTTATCACATGAGAGAGAATGAAACGGAACATGTATTTCCCAGTATGTCTAAAAATGTATTCAAGGTAGATTATTTTGTTTGAAAGACAAAACTTTTAGAGGACAATATAATAGAAACTGCATGGGACCTTAGAAGAGCAAATTATTTCTCCAACACAAAACAAAGGCTAACTGTATGAAGGCTTTCCAGAGAAAACAACAAATAAGATATATTCTTATACAGAAATTCTCTGTAAGGAATTGACTGACATGATTATGAAAGCTGACAAGACCCAAGGTCATCTTCAGTCTCCAAGTTGGAGACCCATAAAGCCAATAGTGTAGTTCCAGTCCAAGTCCAGATGACTGAGAATGAGGAAAGCAAATGGTAGAGTTCTAGTCTGAATCTGGCAGGCCAGGGAACTCAGAAGGAGCCCATGTGTGGTGGTTAATTTGGATGTGAACATAACTGAGGGATACCTAGAGAATTGGTAAAACAGGCTTCTGAGTGTGTCAGTGAAGGAGTTCCAGAGAAGATTGGCATGTGGTCAACAAACTCAGTGGGGAAGAGCCACTCTCAGTGTGGGTGGACACCATCCCATGGACTTAGAGACAGATAACACAGGAAACCAAAGGAAGACCTCCCACCCCCCAGTTCTCCCTCTTTTAGTGCGCACATTTTCTACAGCTGTTGCTGCGCTTAGACATCAGACTCCAGGCTCTTCAATCTTTAGACTCTGGGACTTGTACCAGTTTGCAAACTCTGAACATTTGCAAGCAGTTGACCTCAGAATGAAGTCTGTGCTATCAGTCTCCTTGATGTTAAGGCTTTTGACTTCTTAGGCTGAGTTACTATCTCTCCAGCATACTGATGGACCTCAGGGAACTTTTCAACTTTCATGATCATAGGGGTCAATTTCCTAATAAATCCCCTCACATATACATCTGGCTCAGAACTCTGGCTCAGAACTGAAGTCCAAAGGTAAGAAGAACCAAAGCCCAACTTAAAGCAGACAGAAAGACTCCCATCTACTAACAGGAGGGTCAGATTTTAGTTCTATTCAATTATTCAACTGACTAGATAAGGCACACTTTTGTTCCTTCTATAGGTTCAAATGTTAATCTCATTCAGAAAAACCCTGGCAGACACATGCAGACTAATGCTCAACCAAATGTCTGGACTCCTCATGGCCTTGTCACATGGACACACTACACTGACCATCATGGTAACCATAAAGGAAAAGTTTGATAAATTCAACTACATTGCAATTAAGAACTTCTCTTCATCCAAGGATAATAAAAACATGAAAAACAAGCCACAAACTAGGAAAGGACAATGGTAACATTAGGAGCTGTCTTAGCTTGGGCTGCTGTGACAGAATATTATCAATGGGGTGGCTTAAATAACAAACATTTATTTCTCACAGTTGTAGAAACCGAGGAGCTCAAGATCAAGGTGCTGGCAGATCCTGTGTCTGGTCAGTACACTTTCTACTTGGCAACAGTTTTCTTCTCATTGGTTAGCAGAGAAAGCAAGCTGTAGTCTGTTTCTCGTCTTATAAAGACACTAATCCACCATGGGAGCTCCACTGTCACGACCTCACCAAACTGAATTAACCACCCAAAGGTCCCACCTCCTGATACCACCCCACTGGGATTTGAATTTCAACATGTTAATTTTAGGAGAACATAAACATGAAGTCCATAACAGTCACCAAGTAAGGATTAATATCTGGAGTATGTAAACAACTCATGTGAATCAACCACATTCATAATCAAAGAAATTAAATTAAAACCAAGAGAGATAGTATTTCACACCACTAAATTGGTAAAACAATACAAAGTATTGGTAAGGATATGGAGCAACTCTTATACATTCTAGTTGGGGGATAAACTGGTATAATTACTTTAGAAAATCACTTGGCATTACCAAGTAAATTTGAGTGTGTATATATCCTATGACCTAGAAATTCTACTCTTACTAATGTATCCTAAAACTCTAGAGCAACTCTTACTCTTGTGCACTGAGACCTGAACAGAAATATTCTTACTAATAATGTTCATAACAGGTAAAATCTGGATCAGCCCAAGAGTCCATCAGCTTTGAAATGGATAAATCTATTATGGCATATACCTGTATTGGAATACTACATGGCAGTAACAATAAATAGTTACTTACATCAACATAATATGGGCTATAGAGTCATGGGATAATAACAGTAAAAATATTATACTAATTAATATGTAAAGTATTATCAAGCTCTTGCCTAAGTGCCATGTATAATTTAATTCCACAGGAATTTGACCTAAGAAAATTATCATGAATATGTGAAAAGTTTTAGCTATAGAAATTCTCATTTGCTAATGAAATATTTATTGAATGGATTAATGCTATTTAAATGATAGTGAAAAATAGAAAGTAACATAACTTAATATATGCTAAGTGGAAAATAATTTTCAAATCACACATACAATAATTCTATTACAACACTGTCAGCATGAAATAAAGATCTGAAGGAAGGAAGTCAGAGGAGGGAAAAATAGATGTGAAACATGGTTGGCAAGAGTGAACACGTCAATAATTGCCTAAGTCCATCCTAGTCTGAATGGCTCAAAATAAAGCCTAACTTCCTTTGAAATTTTTCTTAATGAAAGATAAACCACATTCCCATAATAGGCATACTATGTAGAAGGAGTGATTGGGAATATTCAACTATCATTGGTTTACTGATAACAGAACAAATTTAATGAGAATGCAGTTTGCATACTGTCCTGTCAAGACTTTCTGTGCATGGCTGATACAAGAAACTAAAATTAATGTTGAAATTAAAATGATCAATGATATCAAATCCCACAGGAAAGCAAAATATTGGATAGCCAGAGCTCTGCAATCAGAAGTGATTACTAGTAATAATGCCACTAGCCAGATTTCATAAGCCATGCATGCATTAGCTTTCAGTGATCAATCTAGAACTTTGCAAGGGTAATTCTAAATACTTATATTCCTTTATTTAAAGGAAAGAAAAGTTTCCTCTCACTTCCTAATGGAAATGTACACATTTTTTTCCCACAAAAAATCAGGGTGGGGGAAGAAAGCTAAGAATAATTAGGATTATGAAGCTTTCCCACATAAATTTAAAAATTATGATGGACTAAGAGGCAAAGATTTTCACATCTGAAAGACAGAATGGTTGCAGAGGTGTATGTGCTACAGAATACACAAGTCATGAAGAACAAGCATTTTTTGACCATAAACACAGCCACCAAATCCCAAAATACTAAAAATGGGCCCGAAAGGCGATAGTTGTGGAACAACTTTACTAAACATATGGAACTCATTTCCCCAATAAATTGTATAAGACAAAAGTGGAATAGTCTAAGAAGCGATTGGTTAGAGCTCTTCTGTTCATGAACTTAATATAAAAAGAGGGTTGTGATGTCTGTCCATAAAGGCCATCACAACAGGAAGCAGCCAAACTCCTCCAAATACATGCCTTGGGTCACTGACAGTCACCAAATAGACTCTGTGAAATGCCACCTCTTGTGTCTTTAACTGTGTTGGCACAGTGCCTGGTACACAGTGGGTGCTCCATGCATATTTGTTCAATGACGTCGGATACAATCTGTATCTCCTAGCTTCTCCAACCCATCATTAATCTTCAATCTGCTGTGTCGTCACTCTTAATGGTCTCTGGTTTCCAGTTTCACTTCTCCCTATCAGTCATAATCCCCCAAATACTTCTTAAACTCAGTAAAATATAAGTGAGGCATTCTCCCTTTATTGAAACAAAAAGATGAAGATGGGGTCATTAAAGTATTCCAGAATAGTAATGCTAACCAAGTTATTGCATTAAATAGAAGCACACTGCAAATGCCCAATTTAAAGTTACACATTATTTCTAGCTATGATTTTAGTATCAAAACTTCACTTGGCAAAAAATTTCATAGTGCCACATCTTCTCCTTCATGGAACAACTATTTTGTTGAATTCTGCTATTTACCAGTTTGTCAAAAGGTACATGATAACTATAAAGTTGTAACTTAAGTTACATCTTATCTATGGAGAAATAAAATTTGTAAGAAAGTAAATTCTCCTTTTCTCTCTACCATCTTTTCTTGTGTGGAAAGCACAAAAGGAGACCCCTTGCAAGTAGTTCAAAATGTATAACTACCATGTCACAGCCGCCAAAATCTGTCAACAGAAGGAGAAGACAAAATGCTATAAAATGCTTTGACATGATGGTTTTAACAGACATGCATGTAAAAAGTCTCAAGGTATTTCTCTCCTATTCATTCCACAGATACTTCAGGCCTTCCCCTGAACCATAAGAAATGTGCCATGTATTTACTGCATTTCTTCACTGGCCTTCTGGAACCCACTCTTACAGCTGCAGGGAATAACAAGAACTGAGACCTTCTCAAGGTCCCTTGCTGTCACTTTACATATTAATCAAAGAATGTTGCCAAAAGAAAACGTGTCCTATAAATCTAAGCTCACTGTCCCTGCAACATTCTGATCACCTGCTGGGAAATAGAGTGTAAGTCCTCAACGCTGAACTCCACACAACAGACAAAACGAACAAGCCAAACAAAGCAGAACTTGTCACTTCATGAAATGATAAGGGGACGAGAGGAGCGAACAGTGAACAGTGATGCTCACCTGTAATCCCCAGCGACTCAAAAGACTGAAGCAGGAGAATCACAAGCTTGAGGCCAATGTCAGCAACTTAGCAAAACTGTCTTAAAAAAATTTTTTAAAAAGCTGGGGATATAGCTCAGTGGTAAAGCACCCCAGTACCAAAAAAAGGAAAGTGATTGAAAAAAATTATTTTCTCTCAAAGATCATCATAGATGATGTTTTTTTACTTTGAAGTTTCAGTCCACCCAAAAGTTAAGAGTACAATGAACATTACCCTTATCTTATATACACCAACTATTAATAATCTTGCACCTGCTCTTTCTCTGGACATAAAAACTGATATGAACTAACATGTGTGTCCCCCCAACACTTCATATAGTGAAATCTTACCCCCAAGCTGATGATATTAAGACGTAGGACCTTTGAGAGGAGATTAGGTTGTTTTTGTCAGTTTTTTCATCGCTGTGACCAAAAGACCCAACAAGAACTATTTTAGAAGAGGAAAAGTTTATTTAGCACTCACATTTCAGAGGTTTTGGTCCATAGATGGCTGACTCCATTGCTCTGGGCCCAAAGTAAGGCAGAACATTATGGCAGAGGAGTGTGGCTCAGGACATGGCACCAGGAAACAGATTGAGAGAGACTCCCCACCACGGACAAAATATATACCCCAAAGGCAGGCCTACAATGACCCACCTCTTCCCGCCATACTCTACCTGCCTACAGTGACCACCCCATTAATTCCTATCAGAGGATTAATGCACTGATTAGGTTAAGACTTTCCTAATCCAATCCTTTCACACTTAAATTTCTTGTATTATCTCACCCATGAGCTTTTGGGGGGACACTTCATCTAAATCATAGAAATCATGGTAGTGAAACCCTCTTCAATAGGATCAATGTTATTTTTTTATATATATAGTTTTTAGTTGTCAATAGACATTTGTTTTATTATTTATATGTGGTGCTGAGGATCGAACCCAGGGCCTCACACTTGCCGAGGATTGTAGCTACAATCCCAGCCCCAGGATCAATGTTGTTATGTAGCTCAGGAGTAGAGCATTTGCCTACCATGCATGAGGCACTGGGTTCAATCCTCGTCACTACATAAAAAAATAAAATAATGAACCCCAGCAGTTACAATTTTTAAAAAATCCTGAGTGAGACCCGTCACCCCTCCCATCCATGAGGACACAGCTAAAAGGTGCTATCCATGAACTAGGAAGCAAGCCTTTGCCAGACAGCAGGGTCATTATGGGTGGGTCCTCGGGGTTGTAACAGGATCCAGGTCCCTTCCTGTTTCTCTTCACTTCCTGGCCACCAGGAAGTGAGCAGATTTGTCACCCATGCATGACCTGCCATGATGCTCTGACACAGGCACAAAGCGACACGTTCTGTTGACCATAAAATGAAGCTTCTAAAACTGTGAACCAAAATAAACGTTCCTTCTAAGTTTATTATGTCAGGAATGTTGTCACAGTGATGGAAAGCAGTATAACACACCACAGTGCACAACATGACACTTTGTCCCTAGATATTTTAATATAGAGCTCTCATAAACAAGGACATTCTCCCACACTACCCAACATCATTCCCTAGCATTAAGAATCAACTTAACAACAGCAACTAACATCAAAACCATATCCCATTTGTCTCCCCTCCCCCCCAAAAAAGTGTCTTTTATAGCTTTTTTAAAATTTAAGGTCTAACCAAACTCACATGTTATATTGGGTATTCTTTTTCTCTAGTCTCCTATTGTCACCCTCTAATCTTCATGACACTGTGTCCTTTGAGTCCAGGCCGCTCATTCTGCAGAAAAGGTGACATTCTGGATGACTGTTTCCTCGTGATTAGCTCTTGGCAAAATATTTCCTGCAAGAGCCCCACAAAATGCTTTGTGTGCCTCCCCCTACATCACATCTGGAGGCGAATCAGGCCAATCTGCTATGACACTGCCGAGTTGGACCTTTGGGAACAAGGACAACTGCTGGATCTCTCCATTGAAAATGCTGATGTTGTCCCATTGCAATTAATATGTAATACGTGATGTGAATCTGTGTGTCAATAATCTGTCCCTCAACAATCTTGGACTTGATGGTTTTACCTTGGAGATGCTCCTCACCTAAATCAATTGTTAGCCCAGGGAGTTTACAAAACAGATTTTCTAATTCTGTCATTCTTTTTGCATTTATTAGGTGCCATTCTGCTTTACAGAAAAGTTCATCTTTGCTCTCCTTTTTTACCTCCTTTCTCTTCCTCATATCACTATGGAGTCTAGGAATTTGAATATTTGTTATATTTTGTTATCATTCCTATTGTTTTTGAAGCTCAAATTATTCCAAATTTGGTTAATAGGATCTCTTTAGAGTCAATTCCTGAGGGTTTTTTGATATAGATTCATTATTATTTAGGGGATTTCTTAGTTTCTAGTTAATAATGGATTCTGGATGAAGCACAGACTTTTCCTCACCCCTAACTGAAATCTGCCATTTCTCTAAGCAACCGTAATTCATTTTGGTAGGTAATGGACCCTTTGTGAACTTCTATGTGCTCACGCTTAGAAGTGCCTAATTTGAACTAAAAGCACAAAATATAGAATCCAACCAGGCTGTTTAACAACAGCAAAATTCAAAAGAAAGTGATTCTGGTCCAAATTTCTGAATAAAATTAAACATGAATTCCCCTTTATTTCCACTACTAATGTGTATAACATGTATACAAAAATGCTCAGAACATTGTAAAATATCCAAAAACTATGATCATTTTTGTTAATATAAAGAAGCATCAATAATACACATCAGTAAAATTAAACCCAACACTGACATAGAGTATGTGGATTGCATTTGGCACTAACTTTATCAGCCAACTACTTTTGTTGTGGTTGTTTTGTTTATTGTTTATTATTGTGGCTTAAGTTCATTTTAAAATAAAATTCACCTGCCTTCTTGGAGTTCACACTGACCAATACAAGGCAAAGTGTACCAGACCCTTATCAAAATACAAGGAAAACCACCTGAAGTTAGGGATCCTCTGCAGGTAATTTTCCAGTGAAGTAATCCATACGTCTTTTGTTGCACAGTGTTCTTTGCAATTCTTTCAACTTTTCTGTGTGTTTGAAATTTTTCATAGTAAAATAAAGAAAAATAAGTTCCTAAATATATTTAAACTATTTATGCTCTAAATCCTTGCAAAACCATCAGCCTTATCTTCCTTCAGCCTAATGATGATCTTGTCACACTGTTGTTCAAAAATCTTCAATTGCTCCCCCGTCATCTCATAGTGTTGGAAGGGCTGTGTATTATACTGATTAAAAACATGGAGCCTGCATTCGGATTCTGGGTTTAAATCCCCAAGTTACTATCATCATCCCTTCTTATCCATAGAGGATATGTTCTAAGATCCCCAGTGGAATTGCTGGTAGTACCAAACCCTACATATACGTCAATAGCTTTCACCTCGTCATTTAAAAACACGTTATGGTTTTCTTTGGCATATTCAAAGTGCTATCATTACTACCATTGCACTTGGAGGCCTCTATTAAGTACAATTAGGGTTACTCGAACAAAAGCACTATGACATGTGACAGTTGATCTCATAGCCAAAATAGCTACTAAGTGACTAACAGGTGGATCATACATACAGGGTGGATCCACTGGATAAAGTCACGATACCCATACCAGGCAGGACAAAGTGGGATGGTACAATATATCATCATACCCCTCAAAATGATGCACACTTTAAAACAAATTGTTTATTTCTGAAATTTTCCATTTATTATTTTTAGATCATGGTTGACTTCAGGTAACAAACTCCAGAAAGCAAAACTAGAAAAGGAGGGAGACTGCTGTGCTGATTAACTTGTGACCCAGGATATGTTTCTTGAGCCTCTTGGTACCTCAACTTCCACAAGTAAATCAGGATGATAATAGTACCTACTTTACAAAGTGTTGTAAGGATCAAGTGCACAAATACCTAAAACACATGAAGCAGTGCCTTGCACATACTTATACTACATAACTGCTTCCTCTGTGTAGAACCAACGTACTTCCTTCCATGTGATTATTTTCTTTTTTAAAAACATCTGCAGTCAAAACCTTTAGGAAATACAGTTTTCAGTGAAGTAAAGCAAGAATCTTTGGAGTAGAAATTCTCAGAGCTTTTACTATTCTAACACCCATGATGAATCTTCAAGAATGTGGATTTCATACTCGGTACATCTCAGGGAACCAACACTTTGAAGATAAGAATTAGGGAAATGCTGCCCTGAGGAATAAAACCTAAATTCCTTTACCTGATTCTGAAGGTCTTCCACTAAGCCCCCATTAACTTTGTCATCTCTTGCTTTCACTCACTAAAGTGTCTTCAGTCTGAATTCAAACCCTACTATCTTCCTGCTGTAACTCATATCCCCATAAGTGCTGTGCTTTCTGCCTGCAGGGATTGCCTCTCTTCTCGGCCCATCCAACCAGCTCAAACAGTGTTGCTCTACAAAGGCCACCCACATTCCCCCAGGGAAAATTCATTTTCCAATCCTTGTACCCCCTGAGTATTTTGTTTTCAATTCTAATAAAATGTATGACATTTTGTCCTGGGCTATGGATTTTTTTCTTCTAGTTTCCCAAAATAATTTATTTGAATTATTTGTAGTTCTACAAGAAGAAAAAGCACTTTCAAGTTACAAAGAGAATCTTTTGTCCACCACTGATCTTAATCTTTCTCCTAAAAGCATTGTTTAAATTGTAGTGACAGACTAGTAGTAATATATATTTTTTAAATATCTGCTTCACTCTGGAATTATAAAGTCCTAGAGAATAAAATTAAATATTGATCATTTTTGTATCTCTCAGGATAGTTAAGAGTTCAACAAAGTACATGCTAAATAAATGTAAAGGGGAGTTATAGTATGTACAGAACTATACTCACAGCCACCTTGACTCACGACAAGAAAAAAAGGAGCAACCTCAGCAATAATACATATTGTCTCTCTATTTAAAACTTCCTTCACTTTGAACAATTTGAAGAATCTATTCTGCTCCACCCTTTGAATTCTATAAAATAAATGAAGACAGGAATCATGTAAACCAGCTGAACATTCTGGTTTTAGTAATTGGCAGTAAGCAGGATGCAGGAATCAGAGCTTACGAGGAAGAGAGTCGATGTCATTTGGGCAGAAGCTCAGTCTCTTGTTGGCATTAATTCTAGTGGGAAATGGTAATTAGATGTATTCAGATTCTGACCATCTGGAACTATAGGAAGCTTCTAAATTTGATTTGTGTTGGAGGAATTGTGGTCAAGAAAGGAACATGCACGCAGTGATTTGGATGTACTCCAAAATGTGGCCTTTTTGGACCAAAAAAACATGTAATTCTAGAAGAAAAATGCGAAAAGAGTAATGCTCCCTTTTGCCCCAGAGCTGTTTCTTGGAAACCTGTCTGGAGAATGCAGAGTTCACTGATAAGTATTTACCCAGAATTTCCAATCTCATGGTCAATAAACAAAGCCATATTTTCCCTTCACATTAGAACACTAAGATGTTCTACCAAAAAATTAGTGTCTCTGTGAGCTCCATATGGCTCAGGCATGGGGAGTTCCTCCGAAATAAAGAGAAATGGCTAGGTACCGTGCACACAACAGAACACTCCTCCATGCTAGTGACGTCAGCAGAGCCTAGTTGATGGCAGTTTCCAGAAATGCCTGGAAGATGCAGCTTTAGGCTACAGAAGGGAGCTAATAACATTTGTCGAAAATAACAGAAAAGTCCAACAGAGCTATATACCAAGCCAATTTTTCCAGAATATAAAGCCAATCTTCTGGAATATAAATATATTAAAAGAGGTCCTATTGTTATCATGCAATGCCCCCAAAGTGTGAGAATGACTGAGCTGCCTATATAAGTGAAGCAGAGAAGGAACTATCTGGCTCAGCTTCCCCAGCCATCACTGGACTGGTTAATGGGGCAGCCAGACAGTGTGTCGTCAGCCAGGTTCATGTGTCTTACAGGTCTGGCTCTGTTTAGACATCCACGTGGATACACGAGAACTGCGTATGTTTCAAAGTCTTTATCAGAGCCAATGTGAAAATATAATTACCTTGTTATCTCAAGAAAAAAATTAAAGGAAAGGAAATGGAAGGGGGAGAAGAAATAACACTAGAAAGCAAGGCAGATAGCAAGGTAGAAAGCAAACTAGAGAGGGAGGGAGAGAAAGTGTCCAAACTAGCACTTGAAATACAGATATATGTTCATGCAGATTTTGTTTTTTATTCTTCAAAAGTGAATTTTTATTAAAGGTTTTGGTTAAAGGCAGTATGTTTTGATATACTCTGCTAAAATTATTAGGTCCTGTGCAAGGAAGATATTGGTTAGAACTTGAAAAATGACAATTTCTTTCAAATCCTGGACCTGCCACTCACTATCTTCATACCCTTCGATGAGACCCCAAGCTTCAGTTTCCTGATCTGTAAAATAAGTAAATTCTACCTTCTTCACAGGGTGGTAAACATTGAGGAAGATGATACCTATGCAACATTTCCCTTGTACTAAGTGCTCGATAAATACATGCTATCGTTTTTCAGTCTCACTATTTTAGAGTCTAGATAAAACTATGACAAATGGCAAATAGGCATTTTATTGTCCAATATGGTATGCTTTTCTCAACCAGAAATATATCTGACTGCTTCTGGACCCTCCATCTCAAAAACTAAGTCCATAGTGAGTCACAGCAATAAAAATAGCAATACCTACTATTTATCACAGCCTTGCTGTGTCCTGAGCACTTTGACCAACTTATCAGATCTCCATTTGCTCCTCCTTGCAAATCTAGCTTGATGCTTGTTTTGCTAAGAAAGAAACCGAAGCACAAAATGTTTAGACAACCCACCTAAAGTTATATAGCTGCTAGATGGCAGCCTGGGATTCAACCCCAAGCCTGGCTACTCAGCAACTGACCATCTACCAAGAAGAGCACACAGGAAGTTTCCAGAATGCTTCTGTTCCCGCTGAGGAAGACCATATATACTGTTGCAAGTTGGTGACAACTGCCCTGAGCCTTCTACTGCTCCAACATACAAGTATCAAAGTCATTTTCAATGATCAAAACCACACTTCATTCTTTACATAAGACTTTAGGAACTCTCAGGACGTAGTCTAGGCTGCCACTTACTTAAATGTTGTATTTCAAAGTTCATAAAACTGTTAAAAGAAAGCTACCTTCGTATCTCAAGTATCCTGTCCAGCAATCTCTACTATTAGACTGCCCCTCCTTGGAACACCTCTTACTGGTGCCATTGAGGGAAGAGAGTTAGTTCTTCCTTGAATTCTCCACCCAACTGTACAACTTTCAATATCATCTCAATAGTGGTCAATTCCCAAATTTATACCTCTAGCCTAGACCTCTATCTTGCACTTCAAATGAAACAAAATTTTCTTCTTTAGATGGACGCTATGGTTTAAATATGAGGTGTCTCAGAGACCCTGTGACTACTAGAAGAAGTGTAGGTCCAACTTTCCATCATGTCAGCTTAGGAACTTGACTTTCTCCACAAGAATCCTAAAGCACAAGAAGTAAAAATCAAGAATTAATAAATGGGATGGTATCAAACCAAAAAGCTTCTTCACAGCAAAGGAAACAATTAGAATCATGAAGAGAGAGCCTACAGAATGGGAGAAAATCTTTGCCACATGAACCTCAGATAAAGCATTGATCTCCAGGATATATAAAGAACTCAGAAAACTTAATAGCAAAAACACAAATAACCCAATCAATGAATGGGCAAAGGAACTGGACAGATACTTCACAAAAGAAATATGATCAATCAACAAATATATGAAAGAATGTTTAACATCTCTAGCAATTAGAGAAACGCAAGTTAAAACTACATGCAATTCTATCTCACTCCAGTCAGAATGCCAATTATCAAGAACACAAGTAATGCCGGGCGCGGTGGCTCAAGCCTGTAATCCCAGCACTTAGGGAGGCTGAGACAGGAGAATCGCGAGTTCAAAGCCAGCCTCAGCAATGGCGAGGCACTAAGCACCTCAGTGAGACCCTGTCTCTACATAAAATACAAAATAGGTCTGGGGATGTGGCTCAGTGGTTGAGTGCCCCTGAGTTCAATCCCTAGTACAAAAAAAGAACACAAGTAACAACAAATGTTGGTGAGGATGTGGGGAAAAAGGTATACTCCTACATTGCTGGTAGGACTGCAAATTTGTACAACCCCTTTAGAAAGTAGTGTAAAAATTTCTCAGAAAAGTTAGAATGAAACCACCATTTGATCCAGTTATCCCAGTCCTCAGTATATACCCAAAGGACTTAAAATCGGCATACTATAGGGATACAGCCCATCAATGTTTATGGCAGCTCAATTCACAATAGCTAAGCTATGGAACCAACCTAGGCTCCCTTCAACAGATGAATGGATAAAGAAAATGTGGCATATATACACAATGGAATACTACTCAGCCATAGAGAAGAATGAAATTGTGGCATTTGCCAGTAAATAGTTGCCAGTTCCATCTATCATGCTAAGTGAAAGAAGTCAATCCCCCCCCAAAAAAGGCCAAATGTTCTCTCTGATATGTGGATGCTAATCCACAATAAGGATATCAGGGAAGAATAGAGGTTCAGTAGATTAGACAAAGGGGAATGAAAGGAAGGGAGGGGTATGAGAATAAGAAAGAAAATGAATTGAACATAACTTTCCTACGTTCATGTATGGATATACCACCAGTGAAACTCTACATTATATACCACAAGAATGGGATCCTAATTAGAATAAGTTATACTCCATATATGTATATCTTCTTTCACGTATATCTAAAAAGAACAAGTAAATAAATACATACATGTATATATATCAGGTGTCCCCCAAAAGCTCATGTGTGATACAACACAAGAAGATTCAGAGATGAAGCAATTTCATTATGTGAGCTTTAATATAATCAGTGGATTAATCCACTGAAAAGGATTAATTTGTTGATAACTGTAGGCAGGTAGGATGGTAGGAAGTGGCTAGAGGAAGTAAGTCACTGGGGGCATGCCTTTGGGGTTTATATTTTGTCCCCAGCGAGTCAAGCACCTACCCCCACCCCCTGCCATCCCCTGCTCTTTCTGCTTCCTGGTTGTGAGGTCCTGAGGCACTTCCCTTCGACACGCCTTTCCACCATGATGAGCTGCTTCACCTCAGGCCCAGAGCTATGAAGTCAGCCAACCATGGACAGAACCTCTGAACCTCTGAAACCATGAGCCAAAATAAATTTCTCCACCTCTAGTTGTTCTTGTCCAGTTTTTTGGTCACAGTGACACAAAGCTGACAAAAACAATAAATGACAGACACTTCAAGTTTAACTTCAAGGTCCAACTTGTTCTATCCTCAGTCTTCCCCATCACAATTAATGGCTTCTCCACCGTTCATCTGGTTAGGCCAAATATCTGGCAGTCACTCATGACTCGTCCTTTATCTCACAAATTCCATCCAATCCATCAGGCAATCCTGTTGAGTCTACCTTCAAAATCCATCCTGAATTCTACCACTTCTCAATGCCTCTGCTATACCACCCAGGCCCAAGCTTCTATTATTTTTCTCGTGGACTGCGGGCCTTCTGGCTTCCCTCTGGGACCCCTAACATTTTTATCACAGCAGCCTGAGGGATCCTCTCATAAATGAGATGGTGTCACATCTCTACTCAAACTCTCCATGGCTCCTTGGCTCCATCAGAGTAGACATTTCAATGGCGTTATAAACGTCCTGCATGATCTGCCACCCACAATTTCCCTGTCCAAGTGCCCCAGACCGCTAATCATTCTATTCCAGCCACATTAGTTTTTCCTGCAGTTCCTTGAATTCACCAGATAGTGCTTGCTCCAGAGACTTTACACTTGCTGCTTTCTTTGGCCAAAGTGTCCTTTCTCCAATATCTACCTGGCTTTTTCCCCTTACTTACTTTCAGCCACATGTCACCTTCCCAGTGAGACCCTCTGTGACCACACTGTTTAAAATCAGCCTCTTCATTAATGCTACTTCTGCTTTGTTTCTCCATAATTGTTGCCTTACAATTTACTATAAAATGAATTTTGTTTGTTGTCATCTGTGTCCCTCAACTCAAATATATCTCCGTATGGACAGAAGTCATTTTCTGTTTACTTCACTGTTGAATCTTTAATGCCTAGAACTGTACCGGGCACAGAGCAGACAGCATTGGTTAGTTAGATTACAAGTAAACCAAGATCTGAGACTGTCTTCATACACCTGGTTCCCCAACAACTAGCACTCTGTCCACTATTTAGCAGATGTGTATTAACATTTGTTGAATTAAAAACAGGATCAAGAAGTAGTTAGCATTGGATTCTAGTGCAGGCTCCCCATATGCCTGAGAGTATGGAAAACAGACCACTCACTTGAACAAGTGCCCTGATAAGACATCAGAGGATTTCTACATACATTAGGAAGACTGAAAACCTAGATAAAAAAAACACACAGGTGACAAGGTACCTAAGACAAAGACACAGTGGTTGTACATAAGTACAGTTGAGCAGAGTTGTTAATGTGTAGGGGTTGTTCGTTTGGGGTTGGGCTATGTTCTTTTTTTTTCTTAGGATTAAAACAAGTGTTATTTTTCTTCACGGGCTTTACTGCATCTGGAAAGTATCAAAACTTCTCCAGGTAATAATAAAAAAATGTCAGGAGATTATTTTGGATGATTCCAGCTTACAAACCTAAATTGTCTGAGGGCTAAAAGCTGGAGAACTGAGACAATTTTTCACTATGGTGAGTAATCTGGTGATGTACTTTTAAAAGAAAAGGTTTATATTTTTTACTCCTAGCATACAATTACCCCTCTCCAGAGAGCCTTCTTTAAACTGTCTTAGCATAAAAATATATTAAACTTGCTTTCAAGTTGGGAGAAATGGTTCTCTAGTTTTTCATTGGTGTTATACTGCCACCTAGTGACCCCAAAATGTGTGACTTACACACAGATGCCAGAGGAACTTCCCAAGAAGCTGATCCAGTTTGTCAAGGTCCCTTTCCATTAGTGAAGAGGGGCACTTGTGTAACCTAATGCTTGTTCCTGACATGCCCTGAAATTTTTTTAAAAAATCAATTTTATATTTGTTATGTACCAAATAGGCAATTTCTTGCTAATAAATCACTTTAATTGGACCTAAAGGAAGTATCCTACTTAGGGGATGTAGTCCGTTAATGTCTCTTCCACTTCTGACTTCATAGCAATAAAGCAGATTTTTCAGGTCCTATAGGCCTCAAACACATTCCTACCCACTACAATACATAGTTTCTGAGAGATGATCGTAAGGGCAAACATAAGCAAATTCTTTTCATTTGATGCATATGAATAAAAACATTTTTGCTTATTTTCTAGCATTGACTCTAGTTATAAAATGCCTAAACTATGTAAACTTGTTTATCTTCTAATAAATTTGCATTATTGGACTCATCTGACTCTTAATGTCATAAAAATGGCTATTGAGCTCTTGTGGGTAATAAAGAAAGATCATCTTCAGGATTAGAATATACTCTAGCACATCCTAAACCATAAAAACTAGAAAAAACTATTTTCTTTCTGCCAAATAAGCACAAACTGCTAGCATGTTTGTTTCATTTCTTACCACACTTCCTTTGTATAGTGAGGGTGACTTTGTTGGAATGGCATTATCTTTTTCTCAATAATTCTCATATTTTTTCTAAAGATAACACAGAAAGACATCATATGATGCAGATAATGGAATGTATTCATTAGAGGGGTGGGCAGTGCAGGGGGTATGACCCAGGTCTTCATGCTAGGCAAGCACTCAAACATTGTGCCCCACCCCCAGCCCTGGAACACATTCACTGAATTACTTATCATAGAAATAAAATGGAATTGATGTACATTTGGAAGATGGCCTCATTGGACTAACTTAAGGCATGGATAAATCTAGAACACAGGGAGGTCTCCAGCTTTAAACCTTCAAGGGAAACCTCTCCAGCATAATGGAAACACCTTTACAAAATGTAACTGAAAATGGTGATACAGGTCTTACAATCAAGAAATGAGTTTCCATAAAGGAAGAAAGAATTTCTCTGATTCTCTTTATGTAAAGGAATGAAATATATGTTCTCAAGAACAGGACAACTAGAAGTCAGGGGATTGAATGTACATCATGTACTTTTTAGGCAGTGAGAAAGTTTATAGAAACTCCAAAATCATACACTAAGTCTTCTCAGTTTAAAGAAACAATTCTTTAGTAAGTAATTAGCTAAATTTGTTTTAACTTATGTTTGAACAGAAGTGATCTTAAGAATTTATAAAGAGATTATTAATACATCATTAATGTTCATGCTTTTTGTTAGTGTTTGAGCAAAGAATAAGATTTTAGAAATTGCTACTTCTGTGTCATTCCTTCTATGATGAAGACAGTAAGGATGGCTCTTCTGAATACCTGAAATCTTTACATGCTTTCCAGAGCATTGTTCTCTATCTGTCCTCTACTTTATCAAATGGAACAAAATACAAGAGTCTTTTTTACAATTCTATGTATAATTTTAAATATTGTGTAATAAAGGAGTAAAGATGGCAATGCACGGAATATATTCTAGAAGCATAGCACTGGAATGGAAGGCTTTGTGGGCACAATGATCCAGATAGAGGAGGACATGCAGACCAGGCTAAATAGCAGGAACCTGATCCTCTTGGCGGGTGATTTTCAACTCAGTGGTTAATCAGAACAAAATGCCCTTGCTTTTTTCTTAACATGGCATTTATTTTGAAACTCCAAATAATAATAAAGGAAAATATAAGATTATCATATTGATCAAGGAGGATGTGACCTTTCTAAACTGAGAAATAATGCAGACCCAGGAATACGCTGCCACTCAAGGTTTTGAAGAGGCGTGTTTCAGGAAGATTACTTTGGTAGCAAAAACAGATATGGGACTGAAGTCAGAAAGGCTAATTGGGAGTCAATGAAAAAAATCAGATAATCAGGGGCAAAGGGGCAGGTCTGAATGGTGGTGGTTAAATAAGAAGAAATAAATGTAAAAGGTATTTTGGGAAAACATGAAAAGATTTGATCTTCTTTAAATGTGTGTCTTTTGATGAACACCATAAATTTTCAGAAGCCAGTACAGCATGGTTATCTGCAGTAGGCAGATTCTGAAATGGTTCCCAATGATCCTTGCCTCCTGGTGTTCATGTCTTATGGAATCTCCTGGTGTGTGTGTGTGTGTGTGTTAGAATTGGACCTAGTACATGCCTCTCATGAATAGAAAAAGGGATGGAATATCACCAATATCCAGTGAGGAACTGAGTATCAGTCCAACAACCTCTGAGCTGAAAAACTAAATCCTGCAACAGCTATGTGAATGAGCTTTAGAAGCAGATCCCTCACCTGAGCATTCATGTAAACCCGTGCCTGGCTGAAAACTTGATTGAAGCCTCCTGAGACACCCCTGAAGCAAAGGATGCAGTTAAGCTGTGGTCAAATTCCAGGCTCACAAAATCTATAAGATAATAAGAGTGTGGTGTTTTAAGCCCATAAGTTTGGGGGTAATTTACTGTGCAGCAATAGATAATTTAGTGTCAAATATTACCTGCTGGTGAATATATACATAATGTTAAAAATCTAATCATTCAACCAAAGACCAAATGTTCTCTCTGATATGTGGATGCTAAAACTCAGTGAGTGGAGAGAAGGGGGAGAATAGAAGTTCATTGGATAGACAAAGGGGAATGAAGAAGAGGGAGGAGGGAGAGGAATAGGAAAGACAGTAGAATGAATCAGATATAACTTTCCTATGTTCATATATGAATACACGACCAGTGAAACTCCACATCATGTACAACCACAAGAATGGGGTCCTAACTAGAATGTTATACTCCATGTATATATATGTCCAAATACACTCTACTGTCATGTATATATAAAAACAAATTTTAAAAAGTTAATCATGTTCAGTTTTATGGGAAACATACAAATCTCTCTTTAAAAGTCATCAATGATAAATTCTTGATATACTGGGAAATCTTTAGAGATAAAGATGTTTTAACCCTGAACTTTCCAATAAGTTATTAGGTATTTTCAAGAATCCTGAATGGTCCAGCTCCTCAGGGAAATTTTTCCAATCCATAGGAAAATGGAGTTTCCAAGACTCATCTCTAGTTTGAAATCTGTCAGTGTGCACACTTAGTTCTTACCTCTCATTGGTTCCTGTCATCTTTGGTAAATTGTACTATAGTTGCAAAACTGCCTCAAACCTACATACCCATACATACAATCACCAATGTGCATAAACATGCATACAGAGGCATATTTGTTTTCAGAGGCTATATATGCAGGTGTGCAAAGGGTAGATGTTTGTACCTACATGCATGTATTCACTGAAGCTAAGCAGCACACACAGAATCCTGGCACGGATGCTTGGATGTATACATAGACACACAAAACAATGCATCCTAATTCCAAAGGAAAAAGCCAGTTCATTCCTCCAAATCAGCATTCCCCAAATGATTCTGTGGATGTTAACAGATGTTATGTGACAAACAAAAGATTAAATAAATTTGAGAAACACTAGTTAAGTGTTACATAGCTGTCTTTAATCTGTATCTTCAAACACCTTGCTCTGGCAGCAATTTCCACACAAATGAAAGAGATTTGTAAAAATCAAAGTCATGGTCAAAGATTAAATATTTTATTTGGATTCTTCAGATCCAAATATAAGCAAGGATTCTTCCCATTACTGCATGGAACAGATGTGATAGATTTCTTTTTTAACCATATCTTTATAGAAATGCTGAATCTCCCAAGGGCATAAAAAGTCAGGATAGATGGGAACAGGAGCAAGAAAGTGGGTGTTATCACACCCACAGAAATGTGATAACACTTGGGTATAGCAAACTTTGCCTCTGACCCTGGAGAACATAATATCTCGTTCCCACTCTTAATGGGGCAGTGGTTGTCCTACATCCTGAACACGGTTGCTGCCATTAACGCTTCCGCTGTTCCCAAACCCAGTTAGTGACTCATGGCTCTGGGCTCCCACCACGCTTAGCACAAATCCCAGTTAACGGAACTGCTCTACTATATTGTGCTTAGTTTAGAGCCCATATACCAGTGGTCTCCTCGAGGCGTGGACAGTCTTTTGCCCAGCACCACACCTAGCACGTGGTGATTGTTTCTTTTATTCAGAAACATTTATTAGGCAAAGGGAAGTTAATATCAGCTGGAATGACTTAGCTTTCACCCAAGGGGACCCTTCCAAGAAAGAATATTATTAATGCTGTCTTGGTGACAGGGTGAGCTTGTGAACAATGAAGCCTGATTCTTACACCTTCTGATTGCTAAATCCTTAGTAATCAGAATTACTAAGGATTCTGTGGAATGAGTCTAAAACTAAGAATTTAGCAAGCAATAATTGAATCATTAAATTATGTCATATTACAGATTGAGCTGCTGGAAACAAGGTTACAACCAGAAGCTATTGATGTAAATAACAGAAGAACCACACCCATTACCACTGCTACGTCTGCTACTATCTATTCTGTTATTACTATTATTCATTGTTACTGATAATAACAATAGTAAACCTTTAAGCCCTTCATATGTGCCAGGTATGGGGCTACTGGTTCTTTATGACATCATTTAATCCTTACAAGACTTCACTAGGTAGTAAGCCAATACAAAAGGTCGTTATTAAATTCAATTCACATGACTTAAAGAATTTACCCAATGTCAAACTCTACTAATAATTTTAAGGATATAAGCAATCAAGGGCCAGAGGCAAAGCAAGAACAAGTCTGAGGAATCTCAAGTGCCCCGGGGTCTCTCTTCATAGTAGTAGATACTTACTGCCACAGAGCAGTGAGTGAGATCTCTGATCAAGTTTGCAAATCACCTAACATAGCAGGAAGGATTTAGGCCATGAAGCATCATTCAACCCAGACTGCTGGGCAGCTTGTATGATGTCATTCAGGGAGCCACACTTCATCAATCCGTAGACACATTTACCATCAGCAACCTTAGCAAGTATCACCAGTCTATTTGTCTGGTGGTCTAGTATTAGGGACTAAATGTTTGTGTTCCCCTCCCCAATTCATATGTTGAATCCTACCCCCCAGTGCTATGGTAGGAGGCAGTGGAGACTTTAGGAGGTAATTAAATCACGAGGGTGAAGATGGCGTTAATAAGATTAGTGGTCTTATTTTAAAAAAAAAAAAAAAAAAGACCCCAGAGAGCTCTCTAGCCCTCTTTATGCCATATGATGACACAGCAAAAGAAGACAGCCATATAGAACCAGGAAGTGGCTCGTACCAGACACCAAATCCTCCCACCCTAGACTTCGAAATTCCGCACCTCCAGAACTGAGAAAAATAAATGTGTATTGTTGAAGCCACCTCATCTGTAGTATTCTTTTACAGCAGCACAAACTGACAGAGATAGGGTATGGCCTTTGCCACAAGCAGCTTACTCTGGAGAGATAAGAATATCAACAAAAATTGAATGAAGTGTGATACAGTCACTAAGAAAGTCAGAAGATTGTGAGAGTACAGAAACGCTGAATAATTCAGGAAACAAGTCCAGAGAACTCCAAGTAGAATAATAGGAAGAAAGCCTCTGTTCACAACAGAGTAAAGACTCTCTCTCTCCTTCCCCCCTCCTTGCCTCCCTCTCTTCCTCTCTCCCTCTCTCTGTTTTAAAACATTATGACATTTCTAAACATATTTAAAGGCTTTCAAATGGTTTATGTGTATTGGGATTGTAACCAAAGCTGACTTTTTATTTGTGGTTAAAAACTCTTTTGGATTTGCTCTGCACATTAGAGAAAGGAAACTGATAATCAGGAGGCTCTAATCTTTTTAACTGGAGTTGGTTAAGATTCCTTGCACAAGGCAGTGTGGGGCAGGATGAGGATAAATAGAACCATGAGAACCGAAGATGAAATAAACTGGAACTGATACAGAAGGAGAATCCAGTTGGCAAAAACTCTGAGAAAGATTTGGATAGTCTGCTTTTCCAAAATTCCCACTTCCTGTGGGGAACTCTGAGGATAATATACATACATTTCTGGAATAATAACAATGAGTTGTTGCTATATATTACACTTAATATCACAGGTAGAACCTGTCTGCCAATGAAGGAAGGGCAGGAAACTCACCTGTCCCACATACCCCACTGACAGCCATGGGAAGCCATCTGCTGCTCTTGAGAAAGGAATATGGGCAGAAAAATCCACCTATTCAACACTCTGCACTGATTTAAGGCAGTGTTGTCCTGTCCATGAGGAGACCCAGGGCACCTGTACTTTAGACCATATACCAAGGAGTAAACCATATACCAAGAATCCTTCCCTTGTTATGGGAAGGATTCTGAATTTTTTAGAAGTCATATTTCTAAGATTCAGGCATATAGGGCCTACAAAGGAAACTAGAAGAAGAAAACCAAGAAATTTTCCTCTCTCTACTGCAAGCCTTATGCCCAGCACCAAAGAACTATCATCTATATTTACAAATGGGCCTGAAGAAAGTCCCCCTCCAAGGCAGACTTATGCAAGAACTACTGAAATCTGGCACAGAACAAAAAAATACTGAGAGAAAATCTCTTGTTTCATATCTCATGAAGCACCAGACAGCGATGGTTACACAATTAAAGGAGTTAAAGACTATTTCACTAAAGCATCCACTAAACCCAATCCCAGATCAACTGCAATCTAGACCAACTTACCCTCTCCTTCTCCCCCAAAGACACACAGATGGCTTTATAGAAGAAGCATGCTTGTTTCTGGGCATACATATCACTCACCCCATCTCTATTGTTCTTTTACACAGTGTCCAGCATTCAATAAAAAATATATATGACATCTAAAAGAAGAAGAAAAAAAGACCCATTGTCAAGAAATAAAGGAATGACATCTAGCCAAATGATGAGTTAACAGAATCGGACTCAAAAATGGCATTATCAACCGGGCATGGTGGCACACACCTATAATGCCAGCAGCTCTGGAGGCTGAGACAGGAGAATCAAGAGTTCAAAGCCAGCCTCAGCAACAGCAAGGCACTAAACAACTCAGTAAGACCCTGTCTCTAAATAAAATAGAAAATAGGGCTGGGGATGTGGCTCAGTGGTCGAGTGCCCCTGAGTTCAATCCCCAGTACCCCAAAAAACAAAAACAAAAACCAATACATTATCAGGTTTAGACTAAAATAACTGTGACTAATATGTTAAATGATCTAGCATAACACGTGTATGGTGTGTGAAAGTAAATGAAGAATTTAAGCAGACAGATTGAACCCTTTAAAAAATGAGCCAAAGGGAATTGCAACAAGTGAAAATGACAGCCCAAAAAGGGGGAATTGAAGGAGGGAGGGGATGAGAAGAGAAAAAAAAATTGTTTTTTAAAGATGAGGAATTCCTTTAATGGGCTGATCATAGTAAAAAAAAAAAAAAGGGGGGGGGGGGGGGGGGAGTTGAGAATAGGCCAGAAAAAAATCATAAAATTAAAACACAAAGAGGAAAAGAAAAAAATAAAAGAAAAAAAAAAGAGTATTTAAAATCTAAGGAACAATATTAAGACAATATTATATAATCTGGAGGAAAAAAAAACAACAACAGGTATTTGTTGCCCCTGAAGAAGAGAATATCAGGGGAGAAGAACTATTTGAAAAGATAATGGCCAACAATCTTTCAATATTAGTAAAAGATGGCAGGCCACAGAAGAAGCTCAGAGAACTCCAAGCAGGGTAATACAAAGGAAATCTCTGTTAAAAGAGATGATGAAGACTCTCCAGAGATATTAAAGGTTTTCTCTCTTTCATCCTTATACATGTGCACATTTGTTTTAAAACATAGTTAATACTTCCAAACATACTGAAAAGCTTTTAAATGGCTGATGTGTACAGGGATTATAACCAAAGCTGACTTTTTATTTGTGGTTCAAAACTTGCAGAACCACTCTGGACATTACAGTAAGGAAACTAATAATTCAGTAGCCCCTACTGCTCATCAGACATCCTGTTACACTCTCGCTATACCTAACCTCTTTCAGTCACCACAAATCATTTTCATTTACTCATTCTATAAATATTTATCAAATGCCTACATTTGGTGCCAGGCAAGCCATCTCTGGGAAAGAAATATAAAGCTGAAAGTCAAAGGACAAGGAAAACCACCATGAGAAGATGAGAGGCGGGTGGCAGAAGGCAGACCCTGTTTCTGGCCAGAAGAAACAACAATCTCAGATGTCCTTCAGGGAGAAGGAGCCTAGCATGTTCTAGGAACCAACAGGGCAGAGTGGGCTTGATGCCACCAGGCAGGTCAAAAAGGACAAAGGGTGGAGCCAGTGTCCATGCAACACTGCTAGGTCTGTAGCTGGGCCTTGAGAACAGACCCTCCTGACTCCTCGCCTGGCTCTGCCTCTCTAGGTAACTACTAACATTTTTAGAGTTTGTTTGGTTTTTTGGTTTTGTTTTCAGTTTTTCGTTTGTTTGTTTGTTTGTTGGTACAGGGGATTGAACTCAGGGCTGGGGATGTGGCTCAGGGGTCGAGTGCCCCTATTTTGTGTTTTATGTAGAGACAGGGTCTCACTGAGTTGCTTAGTGCCTCTAGAGCTTTATGTTCTCAATATTTCCATACTCCTATGTCTGAGAGCTTCCCCACTGAATGGCTGATCCAGGGCTCTGGACTCTTTCCTCTGCCAATACCAACACTTTCCTGCTGAAATCTAAGTACTAATGAGAAGAATAAACTGAGAAGCCACCCAACTTTGAACCAAATGCTTTATTGATTGACATCTTGGGCGATGGGGACTTCATAACCCACCCAATTGTCTGTGCGTGGTGTGGACCTCCCCACCAGAAGCTGTGTGACCAAGGAACCCTGAATTAAATGCTTTCCAGACATGCCATAAAAATTCATTTGTATGCCCCCGTTTCCAGTCTTGAACAGTATTGTGACCACAAAGCCTATTGAGCAGTACCATGGAGGCAGCTGCACATCCACAGAGGTTCTCATCACTATAAACCATAATATTTATGTTATTCTTAGCAGCACAATGTTAATCTTAGGGTACAACCCCTAGACTAAGGGAACAAAGAAGAGACTGAAATTATTAAAACTGAGAAACTTGGAGGGGGGAGCCTGGGGTTGATAATTACATCTTCCTTCTTCTGTTTCTCATTCTGTGATTTTTTTTTCCCCTCTTAACCATGACCTCTACTGTTCCTTAAAGGTACTATGAAATTTAAAAAATACCTTAGACTAGGTCATTTACAAACAATAGAAATGTATTTCTCACAGATCTAAAACTGGGAAGTCCAAGATTAAGGCATTGGCAGATTTGCTGTCTGGCAAGAGCTCCCTTCTTGGTACACAGATGATACTTCTTGGTACAGAGAGGACACCTTCTTGCTGTGTCCTGATGTGGTATATAAACAAGGAAACTGATCCCCTTCACAAGAGGGCCTAAATCTCATTTCCCTACTCACTGGTAATTCATACTTGTACATTAAAAGAATCCATCTTACAGGAAGGGAAAACTTAGATACATAGTCACTCTTAAATCATTCAGAAAGATACTTAGATTAATAAATTGTGTGGGTTTTTTTTTCACTTTGATCCTAACTTGGCACACTGTAATCTGATCAAGTTACCTCATACCCAATCAAGATACATACTGATGGACAGGAATTTTGAGGTGAAGGGTCTCACTAGAATGGAACTCCCCAAGGGCAGAATGTGGTCTGTTGTGTTCAGTGTTATAGCTCTGGCACCTGGAGCAACCCCTGAGACATACAACGAATAGACTAAAGTCTCCATATTGTTCTTTGACTCCAAAGGGGTATCCTTCCCTCAGGAGATGAAGATACCAGGCACTAGGTATAACTCAGTGAAAGGAAGGGTTACATGAGGTTGTAAAATGGAGGTTAAGGGTGCCAAATCTAACCAACCAGTCTAGGTTAATAGTTATTAATATGTAACCAACATCATAGAGCAGAACCCACCTCACAGAAAAACCCTGAGCATATTGTAATCTGTTTACATTCAAGAGAAATGCAACACAAATCTGAGTGTAAACAAGATTTCTCTCATGAAATTTCAAAATTCAGACAAAGGAAACACAAGTGAACCACTACAGTTTATAAATTGGAATCTTTCCTACAAAAATGAAAAGACATCGATTATAAAATCCACCAAATATTGATTATATGTTCCATATTTTGTCTGAAGAGAAGGAATGTTTGGACAAATCATATTTAGCCAATTTTTATTGAATTTGAGTCCTAGGCAATCGAATGATCAGGAAAAAATTGACTTATTAAAAATAAAATACACACGCGCACACACACATACCCATAAGTCACAGGTGAAGTTTAGATCATATCTCAGAATTTCTTACTTAGATTCTGAAATTAGTAGTGCCCTGAGATAGGGTGATGGTATAACATATTTCTGAATTACATTTATAATGCATAGATAGAATGTAATAATGGGAATATCAAGACATGGTAGCAGAAAGGTTTGGATTTCAGTGATGTCTCTGCCATATTTTTTATAACTTTGGGCAAATGACTTAATCTCCCTAAGGCGCAGTTTGGTTACCTGTCAAGCAGGAATTATTCTACATACTCTAGCAGGCTATTGTGGCGATTAAATGCAGCAGGGCAAGCACCGAGTATGTAGTGGGCATCAATGATCACCCAATCCCCATGACCACACGCACAGCTCCTTGATAGTTTCCAGACCCCTTTACCTGCTAATGTTGTCAATTAACTCAAATGTTTGCTTTTAACAGAGCCAGTCCATTGGGCTAAACTGACCTTTTTTTTTTTTTTGTACTGGGAATTAAACACAAGGGTGCTTTACCATTGTGAGATTCTAGGTAACTTAGCGAGAACTGTCTCAAAAATAAAAAAGGGCTGGGATGTAGCTCAAAGTTGCTGAGGCTAGCCTCAAACTTGCAATCCTCCTGCCTCAGCCTCTTGAGTTGTGAGGATTACAAGTGGGCATCACTGCACCCAGCTATACTGACTCAAGTTAGTCAAAATGGTTAAACTGACAACTTGTGAAAAATGCTTAATATTCAAGCAGATTTTATGAGGGATTAAAATAGTTTCTGCTGTTCTCTTTGAAGAGGAGAGCCTGGTGTGACCGAGCACAAATCCTCTTGGTGCTCCTGGGCAGTTTGCAATGTGACATTTGTGAAAAGTGAGGGCTGCACTGTGTGGCAGCCCATCTAACATCAGCTTGGAGGTGAGCACTCTTGCCACTACAGCTCTACTCCTGTTGCTGGAATTTTGAAATTTCATGAGAGAGCCAGCAACCATTTAGGACCTGTGGGGAGAGGGTAGGTGTGGCACTTGAATCTCATAATTCATTCCACTGGGTTGGAATCACCCAGAGGCCTATGGGAATGGGCACAATCCAAAGCTGGAGTGTCTCACTGCCATTTCTGAACCCAAGAGCTCCTGGAAGAAATGATAGAGAGGCTTAAGCATGTCAGCTTCACTAAGCTGAGCCGGCCAGCACATGTGCAGGTTACAGCTGGAGAATCAGTACCCTGCCCGGCACCACAAGCCGACTAGTCCAATCCCCAGATCTCCCATTTACTCTCACTTGGTCCTGCTGCTTTGCTGGCTGGTGGACGGACCCCTTTGTGTTTCATTCCATTGTTTGCATCCTACTTTCTAGGTGCTCCGATTGCCTGTGTTTCTCCTGAAAGATACCTCAGAAAGGTCTGCATAGCTGGGACATTCTTGATAGTATCCACTGGAGCAAATGATTAAGAGCGTTCTGTGTTGTGAATAATGTACTGTTATAATTGTCTGAGCCCCATTTCTGGCTCTGGTGACTTGGAACAGGTTATTTACCCGAAGTTTGCTAGACTGCAAAGTTCAAGGGCACAGTCCTCCAGAATGCCAGGTCCTCTCAACTGACACCAGCTGCAAGGGGTGAAAGTCCAATTACAAATCTAAAAGGGAAAGTTCACACTAGATCACCCTCACTTCTGATGCCAGCTGCAAGTTCAGAGGGCTCACAAAACCATGCTCACATTTTCTAATTCACTGGAAGGACTCATGGTACTCACTGAAGTGTCATACTCATGGTTATGGTTATGGTATGAGGCAAGGACACAGAGGTTTCAAATGTCTCAGGATTTGGTACCTTCTCAGTTTTGATATACATGACTATATACATAGAGTACTGCCAACTAGGCAAGTTGACCCAAGTCTCTATGTGCAGAATTTTTATTAGGGCTCCATTAAATAGGCATAACGGATTGATTGTCTACATAGTAGAAACTCAGCTTCAGATACATGATACCAAGGCCCAACCCTAACATTACATGGCTGGCATTTCTGATGTGACCAGTTTCTACCCTAAGATTGCCAGGCATAGCCAGTGCTCTCCACAAAGATATTACTGTCAAGTATAACATAGATTCCCTTCCAGAAACACAAGGAAAGTGCATACCTCTCTTTGGGCAAAGCCAAATTCCTAACTATACTTCAGGTAACATTTCTGAGCCTCAGCTTTTAATCTATAAAATAAGGATAATCATCCCACCCTAAGACTTTTGAGCCCTAATTCATGAAGAGAAGCAGCAATGCTCCGGATTCTGAAAATTTCAGCTAAGAGGAGAAACTTTCAGTTTTCTAGCAAAATGGGCTAGTTTCTGTGTCTGATTCAAGTATCATCAAATAGTTCTGTCTCCAAGTCACTTAATTTCTCTCCTCATGTGGATAATATATCTACCTGTGTGTTATCAGAAGGTGTGATAATATCAAACAAATGTTTAATTTTAAAATCAAAATTAATGTATATGTATATGGAAATGCCCACTATCCCAATTTTATTCCAGATAATGCTTCATCCCCCAGATGCTGCAACTTTTGTATCCCAGGAGAGTGGCCCTTTGTGAAGTGACTGATGTGACAGTATAATGTGTCTTTAGGTCACATCCAAATAAATGGAACAGTCGTAAATAGATAATATTGTCTGAATGTGTATGTCTCCCAAAATTCACATATTGAAAGTTAACATGTGATGAATTAAAAGAAAAGGCTTTGGGAAGTTATACAGTTATGAAGGCAGAGCCCTCATGATTAGGATTAGTGCCCTTAGGAAAAAGAAACCCTCACCCCATCCACCACATGAGGACATAGCAAGAAGATTCTGCTGTGAGGAAGCAAGCCCTCCAAAGATACTGAGTGTAGTGGTACTTTGATCTTGGACTTCCGAATTTCTCAGTGAGAAATAAATTTCCTTTGTTTATACGTTACCCTGTCTATGGTATTATGTTACAGCAGCTCAAAAGGACTAAGATAATAAATGACTGCATAGTCTCCTCCAAAGTACTCTCCACTAGAGTACCTGTATATGTTTTCCATTTCTTAGTTAAGTTTCTCTAGCACTAAACACCCAGTTGGAAGGTACAGTTGGCAAAGATTTTTTTAGGCTATGCCATACTTGGGCTGCTAAGGTTGAGATCCATCTGCCCAGATGAATTTTATACCTTTAGGAACTCAGAGACTCCTTTGTTGATGGAACCTGATGCTAGCCTCCTTTTCCCTCCCTCACTCCCTTAAATAGCCCAGCTCCCACCAACAGGCAGTGTTCTCCCAACTCTGCTTCCTTTCCTCCTCTGGTAAGCTGGCTACACACCCAGGAAGGAAAGATTCTCCTTGAGCCTTAACAGACAACTCCTATGTCTTTTCCAACTGGTCCTGACAAATGTTATGATCCCAGAGAGCCAAACAGACCTAAGAAGGAAGAGAGAGGAGAGAGGGTACATTCAAAGGCCCCCAGAACCCAGAAACTGCCATAAACCCAAAGATTTCAAAATTCTACAACCAAAGTTCCACAAGCCCATCAAGCTTTAGAAACCACTTCCCTGCCATGCTACCTTCATACTTGAAGACCTATAATGTCTTTTCTCCTTCCAGAGTTCCTTTCTCCCAGCCCCATTCCTCCTCTTTAAAATTAGGGAAGATGGAAGAGAAGGAGGAAAGAAGAACATGAATATTTATCATCACTGACTCTCCATCAATAAGGTTGTCCTTATTTCCTGCTTCCAGGACTACTTCTGGGGAGGCTCCAGTGAGTGGAGTCAGTTGTAGCTCTACACTGGTACCCAAGGAGCTCTGTCCATTCTCAGAGGGAGCCCCAGAGCCCCAGCTTTGATAGCCACTTCAGTCGCCATTGAGCAACTCTCCATGATAATGTGCTAAGATTACTCTGGACCTACCCAGAAACACAAGTTCTTTCCATCTTGTTAAATGATTTACAGGCTCTAAATGGTGTGGTTCCAAATTGCAAAGAGACCAATTTCCTCACCTGTGCTCTGCTGCAGAGGCGAGCAAATAAGATTTCATAAGCAAAATACAAGACAGATGCAAACATGTCTGCTGCTTCACTAAAATCAATCCAGAAGACTAAACAGGAGGAGACTACATGTCTCCATTTGATGTGGCCCACAGCCAACCTGTCAGAAACTTCTTGTGCCCATTTAAGAGATAGGAAAATGAAATTTAAATTACAGAAAAAAAATCTGTGTTTCAAAGAGGCAAGCACTGACATATCTAAACAAACTATTGCTGTGTTTAGCATTATAATCAGAGTCTGGCAGAGAATAGAGGGCAACTGGCTAAGGAGACAGTAACAAAGGGTGGAAATGCTTGGGAGACACCAACAAAGATGGCGCATTGCTGTGGCTATGCGGACAAAGGGGCTGGGACAAAGGGGCCACCTGACAGGAGCTGCAGGACTGGAGAGAAGAACATGCCAACATATAAAATCAGGACAGGAAGTAGTCAGGGAATAAATGCTATGATCTCAGTTCCTCCTGCCTTCCAGTCTCTTGCTGACACATTCCACTGGTATCACCCACTCATAAGTCTGAAGACAAAGAAATCATAGATGCAATCCAGACCAGAGAATGAACAATAGAGAGTGGACTTGGAAGTAGAAAGAAAAAGTAGTTTGCACAAGGATCTTTTATATGTTCAATGCTATGTGGGCATCCACCATGGTTTGTGGTTGTTTTAGCATCTATCACATCTTTTAAATCATCTAGCCATCCAGGTCTGAACTACGTGGCACAAGTAACTTGAGAATATTAATGCTAAATAAATATTAGTTCTGGCCATACACTGGCCCACCTTTGAGTTTTGAATCATTTAATAAATTACTAAACATTTTTTTCAAATATTTCTTATTCGGAAGTTGAGTATGAATATACATTGAATTTACAAGAATGATCTCTTCAGAAGGACAAACATGCCAAAAATAAAATCCCTTACTCATGGTAGATTTGCCTAGAATGTTTTTCTCATCTTTAGCCAAGGTCTTGGAAACCCAAACACTGAAATGATTACAAAATTATACAGTTAAATTAATTAGAAATGACTTGAAGAGTTATCTGACCTCTTCCACTCCAGACAAAATTGTACCCAAATCATTTCAAACAGATGAAAATCTACCCTGAGAACTTATCTACCTTTAAACTCCATCACCTCTATAGTGGGTTAAATGGTAGCCCTCAAAGGATATGTCCATGTCCTAATCCTCAGACCTATTAGCTTCCTTGAAAAGTAGATATACTGAAATTAAGGACCTAGAGTTGAAAAGATTATCTTGGATTAACTGAATGTGACCTAAATCCTTTTCAGAGACAGGCAAGGAACAGGTGACATGAAATAAAAGCACAGCTTCAGTTCTGCCTCCTAGCATCCTCTTCACATTTATTCAGAGCAATAGGTAGAACTGTGTCCTCCAAAAAAAGATATGTTCAAACCCTATTTCCTGGCACCTATGATGTGACCTTATTTGGAAATAGCATCTATGCAGATGTCATCAAGTTACAGTGAGCCATACTGGATGAGAGTGTGCCCTAATCCAATGACTGTATAAGAGGGAAAAGTGGAGAGAGACACACATAGGGAGACACAATGATATGACTCCAGAAGAAGAGATCAAAGTGACATGTCTCAAGCCAAGGGATGCCAAAGCTTCCCAGAAGCTCCAGAAACTGGGAAGAATCAAGAAGTGATCCCACCAAAGTCTTTGAAGGAACTCAGCCGTGGCTACACCTTGATTTCAGGCTTTAGAAATCTATCCTCTCACAAATTTGGAGACTATCATTTTTAAGTCATCCAGGTTTGGTGGGATTTGTTATTGCAGCTGTAGAGAACTAATGGACCATGTACATAATGTGTAGCAGTGTCTGTGTCAGCAACAACAAATGTTACTATTACAAATGAAAAATGCCTCCAGATGCCATGATTTCAGGAGGAAGGAGAAAGGACAGTGTCACTAGTGCTCACAAGTTTTATGGTGATCACTGTCCTAGATGACCAATATCTGGGTAATACAAGATGGTTCTGTAATTAATCTGTATGTGAAGCTTTTCTAAAGATGCCAAAGCAGTGGTTCTCAGCCAGGGGCTATTTTGTACCCCGGTAGCCTTGTCCATACCTGGGGACATTTTTGGTCATCACAATTGAGAGGTGCTACCTGTATCTAGTATGTTGAGGCCAGGGGTGCTTTTCATCCACAAACCCCGAACAGCACCCCTAGAACAGCATCGTGGAATGATCCATCCCAAGATGTAATAGTGTCAAGGTTGAGAAACCCCACTCTAAAACAATATTCCAGGAACGTGGGACAGGAAAATATGTAACAATAGAAACAACAAGCAAATACAGATTGACCCTAGTGATGGCTCTTAGTAGAAGGGACACAAGGGCACATCTTAGAGGTGCTAGGTGCCTGCTGCTCACTGGGAACCACAGACAAAAGCTTCTTGGTCCTCTTTCTTAGTAGTTAAATAACAATGTTCTTAACTGTGATTCACTTTCCCATTTTGAAATGGGGATTTGAAATAGTACATAGATTGTTAGAGAAAGGAAAGGAGAGAATGTAGCAAATGTGCTCAACACAGCCCCAGGGTCCACAGTAAACCCTCCAGTCATGTTGACTACCATTACCATCCACTGTCACCGTATTGTTACAATGATTGTGACCAACTGACTTGTGGGATCCATGCATCCCACTTCTTTGCCTCAAAATAACCTTCTCTTCTCATTTCTGAATTTTCTGTTTTGACATTACCTGATTCCATGTGATCCTTGGAAAAAGAAGTTGCTGATCTTGGACAAAATGTCTAAAACCAACCCAAAATTCACTTCGCAAAAATATATGATAGTGGAACTAAGTGAAAATAGAAATCTTACTTTATTTGAATTACCAAATATCATTACCAACCCATAAGCTTCTCTTCTCTATTTCTTTATTTTTTGAAAAAAAAAAAAAAAGAGAGAAAAAGAAAAAGAAATCCTGACCCTTTATTTGGTTTTCTTTTGGTTTTCTTTTGGTTTGGCCAATTCAGTGCTGGATTTTTCAATACCCAGCTCTGTGTCTGAGAAGTATTTCAATTATTTTATGTAAATTAAGCTGGTTCCACAGTTCTATAAACATATTTAATTGTGTTTAGGTTATCATAGCTTCTAAAAGACAGATGACTGCTTTCCCTAAATCATCATTTTTTCCCAAAATCAGGAAAAAAACACTGATTTTGTGCACCTGATCTCACATAGGTCACATAATGACCAGGCAGGAGAGGTGTCTTTATTTTTGTTTTTAGATTATGAAGCTAAATCTCTGAGGAATTAAACAACATGTCAAACATCACACAGTCTATAAGCAGCGGAGCCTGGTTTGAACCCTCGTATGACCCACTCCAAAGTCCCCACCCTTCCCATGATTCATCACACTAGCAACCAGCAATCTGCTCCCTGGCACCTCAGTCTCCACGTGGGAAGAGCAGCTGGAAACCACTCAGAACGCTCTGAAAGGTCATTGGAATGACTGTTCCTCCATGAGCTCTGGTGGGTCCAAGGCAGAGTTCTGCCTAATCCTTTTGTAGCTAAAATCTTATAAAAAAGCTGTCACTCAGCTCATTATGTCTGCATCACTAACAATTTTGATGACTCAGGAGGCTGAGGCAGGAGGATCTCAAGTTTGAGGCCAGCCTCAGCAACTTAAAAAGATCCTAAGCAACTTAGAACCTGCCTCAAAATAAAAATAAAAGGGGTTGGGGATATGGCTCAGTGGTAGAAAGTGCATGGACTCAATCCCTAGCACCAAAAAAAAACCCCTCCCAATCCTCGTCCTGGTGCCAAATCTGCAGCTTCTTTGCCCTTTTCCTTTATGGGCTGTTTGCTTCTTGGACTCACCCCTAAACCTAGTTACTGTTTGTCTTTGAACTCAGAGATAAAAAGTGTCTGCTGGAGAAAATGAATTCTGATTGTCTCCAAAGGAGATTCCAAAGTAAACCATGCCAAACCAAACCTGAGCTGAATGGGGAGAGGAGGGGACTGGTCCTCTTTCCCTCATGCTCTCAGATGACCACACCTGAGTCCATTCTCTCCCTGTTTTACTTCTGGAGTTATAGCCAAGACTCATTTTCCTGATAGATTCTGTAAGCCTTTTCTTCATACATATTGTAGTTCACTGCTAAAAGGATGCCAAAGCCTGCAATAAACTGGAAACAGATTGAACAGGTAGTATTTGTGGAGCACTTACTGTGACCCAGTCCCTTTGCTTAGATTATCAACATATGTCCACATGGAAGAGAAAGGAGAGTTGGAAGGAAAGCCTCTGACTTCAGCAAATGTGAAGTGCCAAAAGCTACCTACCATCAGGGGACGCCTGCTGTGGGATGAGGTTTCTATTGGCACCCTGCAATATTTAGTCACTGGCTAACCAGCATCCTCTGGCCGAGTTCTTGTCTCCTAAATGATGGCCTTTAAAGAAAATGGAAAAAATAAAGAAGATTTGCAAGTTCAGGACAAAGTCTGGCATTTGAAAATTATCAGAAGTCTATGTAAATGACGATATTTTGAAACTCAAAGGTTGCATGATCTCAACGCTGCAGGGAGTTTTAGCATAAGGAATATTTGTGGCTGTGTGTTACCACAAAGCAGCCTGAGGCAGACTGTCTTTTTCTTGCTTAGATGCTGGTGCACCCTTGCTTCTGTCTCTGAGCAAACAACCCACTGCAAGAAAAAAATTAATAGCCCTTTTAAAATGCATGAAAACTTTTTTCCCCCAAGCAATTATGCACAATTTTTCCCCAGTAGCACTTAACTGCTTTGCTATGACTTGGCACATAAATGTATGGAAATACACATATCATAATCTCATACATATCAGTAGTAGACAAGCCTTTTCATATAATCAGTTTTCTTATTTTACAGAATGTGTTGAAAAACAATTTCAAATAGCTCTTAAGCTACAGGGGGACGTGTAAAGACACCTTATTTTGATTTTTCTCTGGATCCACTCTTGTCCCGCCTGTGTGTGGCTGATAATGTAGGACGGCTAACAGCGGCTGCGCACAGCTGGATACAGAGATACACAGGCATCGATGTAGACGAGACTGATAAAACTCCCATATCAAAAGGATACCACTCTATTTTTACTGTTTTTTCTTTTATTTTGTTCTGTTTTTGAGGAACCTCCATACCATTTTCCATAATGACTGTGCTAATTTACATTCCCATGAACAGCCTCTAAGAGTTTCCCTTTTTCCACATCCTCCCTGGCATTTGCTATTTTTGTCTTTCTTATTTTAGTCATCCTAATCAGGGGGAGATGATATTGTGGTTTTGATTTTCATTTTTCTGATGACTAGTGATGCTGCCCATTTTTTCATATCCTTGTTGACTATTTGTATATCTTCTTTTGAGAAATTATCATATCATTCACCCATTTTTAATTGGGTTATTTGGGGGGAGTTCCCCTCTTCTGTTGAGTTGTTTGTTTCCTTTGCTGTGCAGAAGCTTCCTGGTTTGATGTAATTCCATTTGTCAAACTATCCATATTTGAGAAAGGACTGTTATCCAGAAAATACAAGGAACCCAATCAGCAAGTGAACCTGCAGAATGGAAGAAAATATTTGCAATTTTTGGTTTTATTGCCTCTGCTTTCAAGGGTTTTATCCAAAAATATATTGCCTATACCAACATCTTGGAGTCTTTCCTCTATGATTTCTTCTAATAGTTTACTAGATCAAGACATAAGTGTAAGACCCGAAACTATCTTTCACTATATATAAAAAACAACTCTCATAGAGATCTAGTTTCATTCTTTAGCATATGGATATCCGGTTTTCTCAGCAACATTTGCTGCCCATGTCCCGCACGAGTGGTGGACATGAAGTTCCCTCCGGTGAAATGGGCTGGCTGAGCAATAGAAGCTAAGAGAAATAAAACAGTGAAATAACCACAGAACACAGAAAATGGTTTCAAAAAGCAGGGGCAGGATGGGCCAGCAGACCAGACAGGTCTAGCTTCTAACATCTAACACAATGGAGCCTGCATGTGCTTTATTTATTTTGGGGAACTTCAAAGGCCTTCCATCAAATATTCTTTACCAAGATAGGAAAAAAGTTGGAGGCAGGTAGGCTGGCTCAGTTCCTAACATGATACACCCATTTCTGATACTGTAATGAGGACTTTCCTAGCAGAGCGGAAGAGGTGGGCCACTTGCATTGGGCGGGCTTAGCTGTAGAATGCTACAGGAAGTTCTCAATGCCAGCCCCACCTCCTCCCTTGCTGCCATGCTGAGAGAGAAGTTCCTCACATGTTCCACAGATGGCTTCCTGCAACCATTTGTTGGAAAGGATGGTCTCTTCAATAAAGTATGGCTTTGATGTTTCTTTCAAAAATTAGTTGGCTTCAGGCACATGATTTTATTTCTGGTTCTCTGTTCTTCTCTATTGTTCTGTGTCTGTTTTTATGCCAGTTCCATGCTGTTTGAGTTGCTATAATTTTTCAGTGTGTTTTGAAGACAGGATTGCTTCAGCTATTTGTAGTCTTCCCTATGAATTTTAAGATTATTTTTTCTGTTTCTGTAAAGAATGTCAGATACATTTCAAAGGAAATTGAAATCAGTGTATCAAGGAGACTGGCCCTCCCGTGTTTACTGTGGCACTGTTCTCAACAGTCAAGGTATGGAACAAACTCAAGTGTCTATCAACAGTGACCAGATTAAAATAAATAGGTGTATTGTACCATGGAGTATTATTCAACCAAAAATATGATCCAGCCAAGAAATTCTGTCATTTGTAGCAAAATGTATGAAACTAGAAGATATCATGTTAAGTGAAATCAACCAGGCACAGGAAGACAAATACTACATATTCTCCTTCACAGGAAGTTAAAAAGTAGACTTCATAGAAGTAGGGAGTAGAATAGTGATCACTAGCAGTTGGGAAGGATAGTGAGAGAGGAAACTTGGATAATGGGTACCAAAAAATACTTACATAGGAGGGAGAAATTATAATGTTCTACAGCACAGTAGAATGACTGTAGTTTACAAAAATGTATTATAAAAAGAACTGGAAGAGAGAACTTTGAAACTTCCCAACACAATACAATGATAAATGTTTAAGAAGAAATGCTAATTACCTTGATTTGATCATTATACATTGTATTTAGGTATCAAATTATCACACTGTACCTACAAATATGTACCATTATTATGTGCCAATTTTTTTAAATCAAAAGTAAAGAAGGAAGAAGAGAATGGGTGAAAGGAGGAAGGAGAGAAAGAGGTAGAGGAGGAGGTGGTGGAGGAGAGGAGGACAAAGAGGGGGAGCAGGGAAAAGAAAAGGAGAATGTGGAGGAGGAGTGGGAGAGGTGGAGAAGGTGGAAGAAGGAGAAGAGGGTAAGGTGGTGAAAAAGCTGGAGGAGGAGAAGAGGTGAAGGAAGAGGAGGAGAAAGAGGGAGGGAGAGGAGGAGGAGGAAAGGAGGAGAAGAAAAGGAGACTAGCTGACAGGCTCTTGCTCTATTGCCATAGGGCGCTTTCCACTATGTTATGATGCAGCAAGGCCCACCAACATGCATCCCATTAATCCTGAACCCCCAGTCTTCAGAATTATTAGCTAAATAGAATTGTATTTTATGTAATTTTTTTTTAGAAAAGATAAATTTGGACACAGAACAACACATTGGATGTGACCCTAACAGCAGCTTCCCTGTTGGTCACCTCCCTGTGCCCACCACCTTGCTCCCTCTTGTCCTTGCCCCTGCCCTCTACTATCAGTGCCAGTTTCACTGATGCTTCCCCATAGCTGTTACATCCAACCCAGAGTTTCTTTTATATTCCTAAAATTCACTCTGTGAGGGGCATGGCCATAGAGAGGGCTTGACTGAGGACACGATTCTCTGTCTTGCTCAGGGAGCATACTTAGGAGTCACACTTTTTTATGACCAACTGTTGTGTATAGCATGACACTATTTCTGAATCATAGTACAATTTAACCCTACTTAACACTACTTCATAAAGATTTTAGTTTGCCTTCCATTTTGACTTTAATCTTACATTCCACAGGAAACTTCCCTTGTAGACTTGTAAGAGAAAGAATATCTTAATAGTAGATCTTTTCCTGGTAAAGTACTATCTTTTAGTTAAATTTGTAGAGCTGCCATCCTCCTTTATTAGACAACCTGTAACTGCTTCCCAGAGCTTCTGAAACTAGTCCAGGGCACTTTCTACTCTCCCATACTGCCTGGTCTCTCAATTTAATTCCTTCCTGTATTAGTTTATTGACAAATGTGTGAAACTGCAATCAATGGTGAGGGAAGCAACCTAACTCTGCTAAGTTTCTGTTTCACTCAGGAAACCTAATTTCATATACACCAGGGAAGAACCCAGAGTTAGTCCTGATCCCCCAGACCCCAGACCCTGTGTTTGGGTATGGTTCCAATCTGTAATGTCCCCCAACAGCTCACGTATTGAAAGCATGATCCCCAATGCACCAAGGCTCACAGGTGGGGCTTTAGGCAATGATTGGATCATGAGGGCTCTGATCTCATCAGTGGACTAATCCATCAAATTGATAGCTGGATGGAGTATTGAGAGGTAGAATCTAGTTGGAGAAAATAGGTCAGTGAGGGTGTGCCCTGGAGGGTTTATCTTCTCCCCAGCCCCTTCCTCTCTCTCTCTCTGCTTTCCAGTTGCCATGAGCTACCCAGTTTTCTCTTCCATGCCCTTCTTCCTTGATATTTTGTCTCCTCTCAGGTCTAGGGCAATGGAGCTGGACAGCCATGGACTGAATCATCTGAAACTGAGAGGAACAACTTTGAGCCACAATAAATTTTCCTTCTGTCAGTGACCTTTTCATCACTGTGACCAAAATACCTAACACAGGGATTTGTAAGGGTTGCATAGAAGCATTAGGGGATTCTCTAGAAAGCAAGCTGCCTTGAGAAAGTCTGGGGCTAAGGAAGGTCCTCCTTTTGAAAAGGAGGACCTAGGGAAAGAAAAAGAAATAAGAAAGCCTACACTGTTTTTCTTCAGACTCTTTCCAAGCTAAAGTCAGCTCTGACAGAGAGAGTCCAGAGAGGCAGAGGTAGTGTGTGAAGGAGGAAAGTCAGATGAAACAGAAGAAGAGGTATGGGAAGGTGTAGAAGCTCATGGCAGATAAAATACCCTGAGGGACAGGTGATTAGGGAAATGGTGGAAAGGCAAACAAAATGGTCACCATAACTTATTTTGAAAAAAAAAAAACCTCATAAATAATATACTATAGTTTGGATATGGTTTGAGTGTCCCCCAAAGTTTCATGGGCTGGAAGCTTAGCCCCTGGTGTGGCAATGTTGAGGTAGTATGGAACTTTTAAGATGTTGGGCTTAACTCCACATCTTAATCTTAACTTAATCTCCAGGATATATAAAGAACTCAAAAAACACCAAAAAACGAACAACTCAATCAATAAATGGGCCAAGGAGCTGAACAGACACTTCACAGAAGAAGATATACAATCCATCAATAGACATATGAAAAAATGTTCAACATCTCTAGCAATCAGAGAAATGCAAATCAAAAGTACCCTAAGATTTCATCTCACACCAGTCAGAATGACAATTATCAAGAATAGAAACAACAATAAGTGTTGGCAAGGTGGTGGGGAAAAAGGCATGCTCATACATGGCTGGTGGGATTGCAAATTGGTACAACCAATCTGGAAAGCGGTATGGAGATTCCTTAGAAAACTTGGAATGGAACCACCATTTGACCCAGCTATCCTACTCCTTGATCTATACCCAGAAGACTTAAAAACAGCATACTACAGTGACACAGCCACTTCAATGTTTACAGCAGCTGAATTCACAATAGCTAAACTGTGGAACCAACCTAGATGCCCTTCGATAGATGATAAAGAAAATGTGGTATATATACACAATGGAATATTACTTTGCAGGTAAATGGATGGAGTTGGAGAATATCATGGTAAGGCCATAATCTTATTCTTTTTTTTATTGCTAAGTGAAGTAAGCCAATCTCAGAAAACCAAATGCCAAATGTTCTCTTTGATAAGTGAATGCTAATCTATAATGTGAGGGAGGACACGGGAAGAATGGAGGAACTTTGGTCACAGGGGTGGGAGGGGGGAGGGTGCAGGGGGACAGTAAAGATGGTGGAATATGATGGACATCATAGCCCTACCTTTATGTATGACTGCATGTATGTTGTGATTCTATATCACATACCACCAGAGAAATGAAAAGTTGTGCTCCATCTGTGTACAATGAATCAAAAAGCACTCTGCTATCATGTATACCGAAATAGAATAAATAAATAATTTTTTTAGAAAAAGTGTGGGGCCTAATACAAGATAATTAATGCATTGGCAGCATGCCCTCAGAAGAAATTAACACATTTTTCTGGGAGCCACCTTAGTTCCTGCCAGACAGTTTGTTATGAGAACAATTTTGACCCCTCCCCACTCCCTGGCTTTCTATCTTGCCATATGATCCTTCTTACAAGCACTCCTGCCAGGATGCCATTCACCATGAAGTCTTCACCAAAGCCTAGCTGATGCTGGTACCATGAGCTTGCAACTCTAAACTATGAGCTAAATAATCCTCTTTTTTCAATAAATTAACTAGGCTCAGGAATTTTGAACCCAGTAGCATTATGTATTAGTCTGTTTTCCATTGCTATAACAAAAGTGATTCTGGATAGGGAAAAAAAATGACTTCTTGCTTTTCCATTTTGTTGTTGCTGTTATCATTGTTTAGGTACAATATCAGAGAATCTGGGGTGTCAGTATTGGGCATATTCCCCATTCATCTAAGTGGGCTACATAAAGATCATATGGAAGATGGCTCACCGTTGCCCCAGGTAAGAGTTCAGAATCTTGCAATGTGATTATAGGGGCCATACCCTCACTTCTGCATTTGTGAATAAAAAGAACAAGATATAACAAAACTAACTTTGTGCAGGCAGAGCTTGCAGGATCATTCACCTGGATTGAATTCATGGATCATGAACCAACAGTCCAGCATCTGATCCTTGTTTTCACATCTTCCCATCAGCTCAGCTTGTCGGCACCTGTATTGACAGACAACTTGTGGCAGTGTGGAGCTTGAGGTGCATACATAAAGCTGGCACTTTCTTAGTTGGAAACCAAGTATATGTGTCATTAAACTACCTCTGTGTATTCAATGCACAAGGAAGTGTATATTAGGTTTTAAGCAAAGATTCTGCACCACCCACTGCTTTAATCCTCTCTGATCAGAGCCCGAATCTCACAGCAGTAGCTCATGTAGCCAGGTAAGCCACAGCCACAAATTTATGGAGCACTTGTTAAATGCTACTTCCTCATGATCTCTTCAAATTAAGGTTTAAAATAAACAGAGGGTAAAAGCTGGAGTAGACTGTGGAGCAAAATATGGTTATAGGCAAATGACTAGATCCAGCTCTTTTTGAGATAGTTCCATTGCAAAGACAGGGAATAGAAATGGGCCTGGCAGTGTCAGGCTGATTTTTCAGGAATTTCTAGAATAAGCATTCATGTCAATGTATACAGAAAAAACAATTGTAGCCAGACAGTTCACTGGAAAATTGTCAAATTTCATGAGTGTGAATGTTGTAATGATGCATTCTTCTTATTATCCTGCTTAGATGATTTACAAACTCAACCACTATTCAACCAGCTACTCAAAAAAAAGAATTGATCTAGCAGAAACAGTATTCGTGGACTTAAAATTGTAATGAGCAGGATATTTAATGAATTCCTAAGAAACCACTAGCTGATTACCACAAAACAAAATACAACACAGAAAAAAAGCCATTGTATCGTTTTCTAAGAGCCAGTAATGGTTTAATTCTGAAAAAATATGTAGAAAGTAAATATGAGAAAAAGATCACATTTCTTCCAGTTCTGTAGCAATTACACCAGGTAAGTTTTAAGTTGTTTAAGTGAAAGGGGCAATGTTATGGCTATTTCATCAGTAAGTTCTTTGCCCAATAAATTTTCTAAAAGTGTCAGATTATTTGCTGTTGAGGAGGCTAGGATTTTATCTATAGTTCATGTCGAAGCATTTTTGCTCAGGTACGAGCAGCTCACCTCTCACTGTGTGCTGCCTCCTCTGACAGCATTTGTTTTACAAATATCCCTGGGCAGATTCACATTTCAGTTCCCCAGGGGCAAAAATGTGTGGGCAAAGTCCTGTGTCTTCAGGCAACGTCACCTCTACACGGACACTCAGGGCATGACACTTCAGAAACAAAAATTGTTTCCAGCAGCTTTTAACAACGCAGGTGGACACTAATCTCAAAAATCTTGAAGTATAAATGCATTATGATTTTATTTCTATTTTTTCTTTTTACCATCCTGGCCTCAATATTAAATGGTTGACCATTAGATAGCAATGAATAGAAATAATCATTTTAAGTAATTTTTAACATATTCAAATATTACTATGGTTTATACTAAAATTATTACCAAAGAATAGCCCAGCCAGTGTCCTCACTGTATTGTCGATGCTCCCCCCAAAGGCCACCAGCTAATGCAAGTCTAGTGCAGGTCCCTAGACTCATCTTGATCTAAAATAGGAACATGAAGAAACCCAGTTGAAGACCTACAACTGGGGCCAGTGCTTGCATGTGAGGTGAAAGCCTAGTTATAAGATTGTTGTACCCTAATTTTATTTCATCAAATTTTGGGTATGTTTATCCCTAAGTACCAAGTCCTTTAACTTGTAATACTAGCACTAATAATAAAAATAGTATCATATCTTTGTTATTACTCAAAAATGTTTTGCTCTTACTCAATCACACATCTTTGAGTAGTAATTATAGCAGGAACTGCATTCATGAGCACCTATTTCATGCCAAGCAATTTTTTGTTCGTTTGGTTTGGGGTACTGGGAATTGAACCCAGGGGTGCTTTAGTACTGAGCTACTTTCCAGTTCTTTTTTAAATTTATTTTTATTTTATTTTGAGACAGTCTCACTGAGTGTTCAGAGACAGGATCTTGAACTTTCAATCTTCCTGCCTCAGCCTCCCAAATCTCTGGGACCACAGGCATGAGACACCATGCGTCATGCTAGGCAGTTTTTTAAGTGCTTTTTATAATTCACTTAATATGCACCCATGGTGCCCTCCTCGCCAGCCTTCCATCTGCACTGCCATCGTACACTGGCCAGAAACGTTTGTCCAGGAGCCGAAACCTCCCTCTGCACGGGCAGCCTCCTTGATGCTAAGGATCTCTGTCTACTCTCAAGTCTCACCTCCCTCAGCCTTCTACTTGACTTCAGCCTCCCTGACACTTCATCTGGTACCCACCACTCCACCTTGCTGCAGTTTGCCCTGACTCTACCTTCAAACCTCACAACCAGAACCTGAAGCCAGATGGCTTCCCAGGAAATCCTTCCCCTCATTGGGAAGTTGGGGAATAGAAGAGAGTCACGCTGCTAGAGCTTCCTCTCCTCGGCTGCCCTGTCCTGCTATGAAATATTGGCCTCGCACTGGCAAGTCCTGAAACATGTGTCTCTGCAGCATTAATGTCAGGACCAAGCACAGCCTGTGTGCCAAACATCACCATATCTACAGGGAACTTGAGCAATGTAATCATATCCACAGTGATTCCACATAGAAAGATGCAATAAATACTACCTATTCTAAAAGAAGATGATTTTAAAACATTGCTCAAATAGAAGATACAAAATAGGTGTAAGTATTTTGGGTTTCCTGAAACCCAAAATATAAATGTTAGCATCTGTGAAGTAGTCAACAGAATAGAAAACACAGAAACATTTGATCAAGAAGAATCCAGCTCTCTTCAGACTGTGCTGAAGAAGAGAGATAAGGTGGAACCAGGATGGACTTAAAGTCAGGCAGACATGACTTTTAATCTGGCTCTGCCCTTTACGGGCTGTGCACGGTGAGGAATTTAACTCTTAATCTCTTTCTTCATCTGTGGCACAGGAATGCTGCGACACTTCTTACCTTACGGTGCTGTGGTGGGGTCTCAAACTCCCTCAGTTCTAGTGTCTGACATGGAGTGTGGCACAAGATACAGTAATGGGGAGGGTGATGGTGATGGTGGAGATTACAGTGACGGTGGTGGCATCCAGAACCCACGGCAGTGTGCTATTCAAATCCCTAGTAGAGAACACAGGGTGAGCGTTTAATAATTGCTGGACTAATCTTCAAAAGAAAAGAATGAAAAAGGAGAAAAGAAATAGAATTATTAGAGCTAACATACCCTATCCAACACCTAGAAGAGGGAGAAGAAACTATAGCATCCTGCACAAACTTACATTACGCTTCATCAAGGTGATTTTTCTCCTCTGAGTCATCATTACAGGCCATATTCAATACCAGGGTGGCACTGATGATCCTTAGCCCTGCTAAGCCTCAGCCTTCCAAGCCACTGGGATTACAGGCATGCACCACCATGCCCAGCTTGCCCTGATTTTGTTGTTGTTGTTGTTTTTAGTTATACATGACAGCAGAGTGTATTCTGGCATATTATACATACATGGAGGATAACTTCCCATTGTTGTGGTTGTACATGATGTGGAGTTACACTGGTCATGTATTCATATGTGAACACAGGAAAGTTATGCCCTATTCATGCTACTCTCTTTCCTGTTCACATTCCCCCTCCCTTCCCTTCATCCCCTTTGTCTACTCCAATGAACTTCTATTCTCCCAACCCCTCCCTTGTGTATTAGCATGTGCATATCAGAAAGAACATGTGGCCTTTGGATTTGGGGGATTGGCTTATTTCACTTAGCATGATAGTCTCCAGTTCCATCCATTTACTGGCAAATGCCATAATTTCATTCTTCTTTATGTCGTAAAACACTAATTTAAAATTACTGCAGAATTCCCCATGAATCAATCATATAAAACTACAATTATATGTTACCCTAGAAACTCAAGTCATGATTGAGTTGATTCATAAGGTCATCCTCTAGCAGGAAGGCAGGGAGAGAGAGAAAGAGACAGGAAGGAAGAAAGATGGATGCATGGAAGAAAGGGGAACACATAGAAAAAGTGTAAAGAATCAGAGCATGGATAAGTACTTAGAATGATGTTTATTTTAATAACAAAACCAGTATGTGATATATACACAAGGTGAGATGTAAAAGTCTGGGTCTATTCTATCTTGACATTTTTGAGGCAGAAACTCCAAATGCCATCCAATCATAACCACAGAAGACAATCCTCATGAGAATTCTGCGAAAGGAAGTTGAGTAATATGTTGGATATTCATATTTTATTTATACAGACAACCTCTGAAAGCTTTCCATGATTTGGTGTTGTGGGAGGCTGAACTTGGAACAGATGATGGCTTTTTCAGAGTTCCCTTTTTGCAAATAATGTTTATCTTTGTTTATGTGAATTGGCAATCAAAATATGAGTTAAGGTTAGCCATTTCTTCCATACTGTGTCTGGTTTTCTTTGTCAATGAGAGAGAGAGGGAGAAACATTCAAAATGTATTATTTCATTAAAATCAGCTACCCAGGCCCTTCCCTACTTTTGTTGCCTAAAACAATTTAATCTTTGACTCTGTCTTTTTAGCTAAACAGATCTGGGCTATGAACAGCAATCTTTTTAGCTAAAGATTATCTTCCCTGTCCTTGCCTTTCAGTTACAAAACCACATCAAAAATCTTAATGCAGAGTTTTCACTTATGCTAAGTTTATATGAAGCAACAGTGTAACATAACTTCCAAAAAATGTCAGTGTCAGCTTGCTCTGTATTAGAAGTAAAGTATTCAAATGAGAGAGATGCCAGTGTTTGTCTTTGAAAAAGGGAAAAAACGGCCACATCTGATACAAAAGTATTACACCTCTCCTATTCCTGTGTTCAGAACCAGTTGAAAAATAAGATTAATCTGCCCGTTCAGGTCTACAATTAAACTGTCTACTTTATTATTGATAAATTATTGGAGAAAATGATGTTAGATACCAACTCCCTTCTTTATCCCAACACACACTCAAGCCTACCTTAGCCCCCAAGGGAAAGGCTGGAGCTGCCTCTGGAGAGAAGGGGAAGTTTCTACTCCTTTAGCAGATTTGTGTCACCTGATGTGCACACCTGTCACCACTGAAAAATTAGTCCTAACACTCATTCACTTAGCCCTTAGGTAACTGAACTCTCATCAAGAAGGAATGAGAGTTTCCTTCCAATGGAGCTCCTCCAACAAAGGAACGTGAAACCAGGGGAAAGGCGTTTCCTTCCAACAGCTCCCAGGTGACTCCTCATTAGGTGAAACTGGAGCAGAGGAAGAGAAGGAAGCTCTTCCAAGAGGGTAGGATAAATTCTGATACCAAGAACATTTCCCACTCCCAAAACCGAGAGCCTATAAAACGTCTGCTTGGAAAGATTTCAGAGTTGCGCCAGAATGGGGAGTGTGCTCACCTTTTTTTTCTTCACCACTTCAAAAAGGAGTGCCGCTGGTTTTGTCTTGACCCTATTCTACCACCATGCGTGGGATGTGAGGAGTACACAGAGCCTATGTAGTTCCTAGGTCTCGGAGGCAGGAGTGGCCACATGCAGACCTGATCTAAAGACTACCGTGGCATCACTCAGAGATCCAAAAATCATAGTCTGATTTGACTTAAATTTTCTCCTCTTTCTCCAATACAGGATTCATCCCACAAGGGAGACAACTTAGTTTGGTGAATCACAACATCACTGCTGTGGTCCCTTCCTCCTGGGTGCCAACACATTGTTCAGCAAGGCTGTGACTAGTTCTGGCTAATGAACTGTGGACAGGAGTGACCCCCTTCACCTATTCCTGTGACCAAGACAAGAGATCGTGTGAGATGGCACAGCCACAAGGTGTCCTGTTTGGTGATACAAACGTTTCCAAATTTCCTGGAAAGCTTTATAATAATAATTTATATTTTGCAAACTCTGTAGGTTGTAACACTGACTTTGTTATGGTAAGAAGCACCCCCAAATCTCAAACATATTCTGTCATATATAAACCACCACGAGAAAAATTTTGAAGTTCTTCAAAGCTCAATCCAGACTCTATTTTTCTTCTCACTCAGTGGGATCCTCCTAGGACATTTTATAGGTTCCCATGGCTTTAAGGTCACCTATATGTAAGTGACTATTCCCAGGCTTGCCCCCGACAGTTCTAGATAATACCTACTAACATGACATAATTGCCAAACTGGGGCCCTTTTCAGAATGAAAAGGGAATAGTCATATAGATAAGGTGGCCATATCACCTTTTCATCCAATGTATCCAAACCTCTATCCTCAACCCCAAATTTCTTTTTAGATCTTAGCAAACCCAACCACCCACTCAGCACCTCTGTCTACCACACAAGCAAAGGCACCTCAAAGTTAGAAACAAACACAGCATTTCCTATACTGAAGCTATTTTCTTCTCACCTTCCCCAATCTAATTTAAGCAACTGAGTGCTTTGGGGAAAAAAAAGTCATTTTTGACAGCTGCCTCTCCCTCATCACCCACATCCAGTTCCTCACCAAGACCTGTCAATTCTACCTCTGAAATATGTCACAAAACCACCTACTTCTCATCTCTACTGTCACAACCTGGTCCAAGCCACCCCTCTTTTAGACTCCTGCAATCCTACCAGATCTCTACTCTTTCTTCTACTCTCTACACAGAAGCCAGAATCATCTTTGTGAGCCTGGAAGGGACATGATCTAACATTCAAATTTTTATATCAGTGATTCTAAAACAAAGTCCTAAACCCTCAATTTTGGTCTGTCACATCCTACATGATTTTGTTCCTATCTACTTCTTGGGCTTTATTTCCCACCTCTCAACTCTCTCCTCCAAGCATTCGTTTTCTAAAAGACTCCGACAAGCTGTGATCCTGTCCCCTAATGCTTTGTCTCTGCCAGATGGAAGGAATAGCAGGTACGACTTAGGTGGGGATAGTGGACTTGGGGAACATCTATCAGGAGGCACCACTAGACTAACACTCCCAGACTCCCTCGCAGTTCGCTGTGGCCAGGAATCCAAGACTAAGCAGTGTGCTGTGAGCACGAGTAATGTGCACCATTTCCAACCCTGCTGATATAAACATCCCCCTGTGCTCTTCCATGCACTTTCCCCTTTCCCACTGGCTGCACAGAGGTGGCCACCAACACTGATGCACACAGTGCTATGTGACAGATCTTCTGTCAGTATGGGTCCCAGAAGCCAGACGTGGTGGTGCATGCCTATAACCCCAGCAACTGGGGAGGCTAAGGCAGGAGGATTGCCAGCTTGAGTGCAGCCTCAAAGATTTGTCCCAAAATAAAAATAAAAGGGGCTGGGGATCAGTGGTAGAGCACCCCCAGGTTGAATCCCCAATTGCACATGCACACACACACACACACACACACACACACACAATAATAATGAAAAAGGTTGCAGACTGTACTGGGCAGAAGACAAAGGTGAGGTAGCTTTTCCCCATACAGTTATCTAAACAAGAATACATTTCAATTGTGTCTAAGCCATTATGTATTCAGGGGATTACTATTATAGCAGTTGACACTATTTTAACAAAACTTTTACCTGGAGCATTGATCAACCATACCAACACACACACACACACTCACTCACACACACTTTTTTTTCACATTTTTAATTAGTGTATTATAGTTGTACATAATGATGGCATTTGTTGTCACCCATTTGAAGATGCACAAAATAGAGCAATACACTTTGGCCACTGTCACCCCTCAGCACTTCCCCCTCCCCCTCTCCTCCCACCCCTTGCTCCCTTTCCTTTCCTGATCTCCCTTTGATTTTCATGAGATCCATTCCCATCTTTCTTTTCCTTCTTCCTCTCTAGCTTCTGCATGGGAGAGAGAACATGTGACCCTTGACCTTCTGAGTTTGGAACCAGCCTAGGTGTCCATTAAGGAATGAATGGATAAAGAACATGTGGTATGTACACACAATGGAGTTTTATTCAGTCCTCAATAAAAATGAAATTATGTCATTTGCAGGAATATGAATGGAACTAGAGACCATCATGTTAAGTGAAATAAGCCATAGTTTGGCTATTGTTAATTGTGCTGCTATAAACACGGGTATGCATGTATCACTGTAGTATGACTTTAATTCTTCAGGATAAATACCAAGGAGTGGTATTGCTGGGTCATATGGTGGTTCCATGCCTAGTCTTTTGAGGAGCCTCCATACTGATTTCCATAGTGGTTTACACTGTTGGTAGCACTATACATTTGTACAAAGTGTTCCTTTTTATCCACATCTACTATTTATTATTATTTGTATTCTTGATGGCTGCCATTCTGACTGATATGAGATGAAATCTGTGTAGTTTTGATTTGCATTTCCCTAATTACTAATGATACTGAATATTGTTTTCATACATTTTTGGCCATTTGTATTTATTCTTTTGAGAAGTATCTGTTTCATTCATTTGCCCATTACTTGGATTATTTGGTTCTTTGGCACCTCCCTTACCCACTCACATCTTAGGCCTAGGCTTTATACATATTTTTTTAAATTCCTAACCAAGTATAAGAATGTGTGTGTGCCAAATGACCATCTTCATCCAATCCAGTTTAAGTCACTCTGTCATCCTCTCTCTCCACATCCTATTTTTTCTTTTCACTTTATTCATCACAATGCGTAATTAAATAATATAAACACAACTTAATAGATAAAGTCTGTGTCTACAACTGTCCCAGAAGATCCCTGGAATCAGAACCTTTCATTCAACACAGGAATGCACAGCCTGCACACTGCTTGGCATATTACAATCAATAAATTTTAAAATGCAGAAGATAAAGAAGAAAACACTCTCAAGGGAATACCTTTTTTCATCACAAGACCACAAATTTCAACCAAAAATGATAGAGAATTAATATGCACACCTGGAGATGTATTTTAGCCTTTATTCGTTCACGAAGCAATTCTGAGCCAATCTACAACCAAGAGAAAACTCTAAACTCTGAAGTAGTGTTAACAGGCTGAACAATATAACACTATTGCCCCTACAAGTACAAGCAGAAAGTCAATTTTCATTCTATTCATAAAACCTCTTGGTTAAACATACATTTTCTTTCCATCAAAAATGCATTAATAGGATCATGCTTATATAGCCAGTCAGCACAAGAGACAAATGACAATTTATACTGAACTATTTAATTCTTGCAGTGGAGTGCTCACAACTGCAAGCTTCATCTGTTGACTTTCTCAATGGCATTCATTATGTGGCATTGTTATCAATTGCATTAAAGAACTTCACTAATTTTTAAAAGCTAGAATTACCCAAAAAGTTCTGTACTGTAAATAACACCTGGAATAGTGCATTTAAGCCTGAAATGGCAAGATTACTTAAATCTCTTCTATAGTCCTTTGTGTGATATATGTAGGGAAATGAATGCTATATGTGAGAATGAAATAGATTAGGTTCTTACATTTTCACCTAAGAGTCTATTTTAGTATCAATTAATATTTAAATGAGTAAACAAATCAATGTTAAATATTAACTGCACAAAATCTAAAATAAAATGGCCACATTACATCATACTACATTATATGGTAGATTAAAAGCAGCTAATTGGAAGACTTTAGAAGTTTAAAGTTTCTGACATCATTTTCCACCATTCCATCAATTCTTCTTTTTCCTCCTCTTTCCTTTCAGAAAACGACTCCAGTTCAAAATCGACCTGAAGGAGAAAAATCAGTAACATATTGTTATCAAACTGCAAATTTCTAAACATTGAAATAAAAGTAATTAGAGCAGCTTTAGAGTTTATAAAATACACTCAATATAGCCACTTGAATTATATTTTTCATTTAAACAAAACATACTTTCAGAAGAAAAAAAATAAAAAGACATTGTCTCAATTGTGCTTTGATCTAATAGCATTAGAGACAGATATAGTTCAACAAAATCCACTCCCCAGCTGCGTTCACTCATAAAAAGATGTAACTATAGTGAATCTTATGCCTTTGACTATTTAGGGAGCCCCTTCTGTCAGCAGTATATTTTCTTCTGATAGGAGGGGGAGCACAGAACACACTTCAGTGGGCTGGTATCATAGTCCACCAGGTCCTGCTTTCCAGAATCATGAATTTGTTAAAGAAATTGACAGAAGCACACATCTCCACACCACTCTCCCTGTGATGTGGGGGTCTTCATCAGATCTATGGGGAATCCACATACTCTTGCATGAAAGGCAAGTCCAAATGTGCAACCCACAAACCAGTCCACCTCAGGCTCTCATCCCTGGAGCTAAGAGTTCCTTGATGTGGTCACTGGAACCCTGGACATTTTGGAATGGGATTATATGCACACTAGACTACAGCATGTTAGAAAGACTAAGGAGCATCATAATTAAACGTTTTATAATCTGTTCCTGGTTTATTTTTTTTTCGGTTTCAGTAGCCCAAATTTTACTTCCTGATCTTCATATTCTAACAGCCTAATGTACACATACACACAATCAAAATCAAAACACGGGGCTGGGGTTGTGGCTCACTGGTAGAGCGCTTGCCTCACATGCGTGAGGCACTGGGTTCGATCCCTAGCACCACATAAAAATAAATAAAGATATTGTGTCCATCTACAACTAAAAAAAAAATTATTTAAAAAAAATCAAAACACTAGTTGAAACACTCAAGCTACTTTGTTTGCAAAAACAAAGCATTTGTATTATATTTTAGTTTATGCACCCAAAGTTTGGAATACATTTTTCTCAAGTAAACCTTTTGATTGGAAATCCTGTAGGCTACCCTGTGGTTTCAATAAAGACAGTAGTCAAATCCTGCTTTAGAAATTTTGGCACTATCACCATCACCTTCTTAACAAAATTAATTAGCTCTACTTAAATAAGATAGTTTTTGATAGTGCTTAGCTCATAGTATGTTTTATTTGTTCTTTTTAGATATATATGACAGTAGAGTGTATTTTGACATATTATACATTCATGGGGTATAACTTCCCATTCTTGTGCTTGTACATGATGTGAAGTTACACTGGTCATGTATTCATATATGAACATAGGAAAGTTAACTCCAATTCATTCTACTGTCTTTCCTATTCCAATCCCTCCTCCCACCTTTCCCTTCATTCCCCTTCATCTAATCCAATGAACTTCAATTCTTTGCCACCTACATCTCAGAGCATTAAATCTCCAGGATATATAAAGAACTCAGAAAACTTGACACCAAAATAAAACAAATAACCCAATCTATAAATAGGCAAAGGAACTTCACAGAAGAAGAAATATGAATGGTCAACAAATATATGAAAAAATGTTCAACATCTCTAGCAATTAGACAAATACAAATGAAAACTACACAGATTTCTTCTCACTCCAGTCAGAATGGCAATTATTAAGAATACAAGTAACACCAAATGTTGACAAGGATATGCAGAAAAGAAGTTCACTCATACATTGCTGATGTGACTGCAAATTGGTGCAACCACTTTAGAAAGTAGAATGAAGATTCCTCAGAAAACTTGGAATAGAACCACCATTTGACCCAGTTATTCCACTCCTCTGCATATACTCAAATGACTTAAAATCAGCTTTTGCAGTGATGCAGCCACATCAGTGTTTATAGCAGCTCAATTTACAATAGCTAAGCTATGGAACCAACTTAGGCGTCCTTCAACAGATGAATGTATAAAGAAAATGTAGTACATGCACACAATGGAATATTACTCAGCCATAAAGAAGAATGACATTATGGCATTAGCCAGTAAATGGATGGAACTGGAGATTGTCATGCTAGGGAAATAAGCCAATCCCAAAAACCAAAGGCCAAATATTCTCTCTGATATGTGGATGCTAACCCACAATAAGGTGAGGAGGGACAGAAGTTCATAGTATGTTCTTTTTTTGGGGGGAGGGGTAACCAGGGATTGATCTCAGGGGCACTAGACCACTGAGTCACATCCCTAGCCCTATTTTGTATTTTATTTAGAGACAAGGTCTCATTGATTTGCTTACCACCTCACTTTTGCTGAGGCTGGCTTTGAACTTGTGATCCTCCAGCCTCTGAAACTGCTGGGATTACAGGCATGTACCACCATGCCCAGCCATAATACATTCTTAATGAATGTCAGTTAATGCCTAAAATTATCTTGCAGCTGTCACATTTTTCAAATACTCATTAAGTAAAGCATTATGCTAGGTGCTAGAGATGAAAAGACAAGGGCAACAGAATTCCATTTAGATTAAACCAAGGTTAGCAAATAAAAAATTAAATATTTTTAAGTTATTTCATTTTCTTGGGAATCCCTTCAAAAGCTGAGAAATGGTAATAGACTTTCACACTGAATGATGTTAAATCGTCCAGTTAGATCTTGGGCAAATCTTAACTTTTTAGGCCTCAATTTTCTCATCTGTTAAGTGGCTATAACAATGGTGGAACCTATCTCACAGGGCTATTGTAAAGATTAAATATAACTCTTAGAGACAACAGAATGGTAGTTGCCAGGGACTGCAGGAAAGGAAGAGTAGGAAGTAGTTGGTCCATGGGTACAGAATTTCAGGTTTTGAATTTTTTTAATTTGTTCTAACTAGTAATACATGACAGTAGAATGCATTTTGACACATCATACAAAAATGGAATATAGCTTCTCATTAGTCTGGTTGTACATGATGTACAGGTGATATTATCATATATGCACATGGGGTAATAATGTCCAATTCATTCTGCTATCCTTCCTACCTCCATACCCTCCCCTCCCTTTACACCCCTCTGTCTAATCCTAAGTACTTCTATACAGTTTCAGTTTTAAAAGATGAAAAGAATTATGGCTATAGATGATAGTGGTGACTGAGCAACAATATGAATGCATTTAATGCCTCTAAACTGTACTTAAAATGGTTAAAATGATAAATTTTATGTTATATATATCTTATTATTGGGAAAAAATTGGTACATTCTTAATAAATAGTATCCACATAATGATTATAACCTGAATCAAAAACAAAATTTTGAAACATACTATCAAAATTACATAAACATCAACAAAATGTAGCTATAAAAAAATAAATATAAATATAACTTAAATATGCTGGACAACAGTGAGTGCTGAATTGTTACTAGCTTAATGATGATTATAGGTCTTAGCTGCTATTATGATTACTTACCCCAACAGCAGGGCTATAAGGAACTGCCACTTTCTTTGTTATTGCTAGATAGCCTGGAGCCGAAGCTGTAAGTTTATAGTTTCCAGGTACAAGCAGTCTCCAGTAATCACCATCCTTTGCTGTAGGAAAAACAGAATAGCAAACCACCAGGCAGGTGCATAAGCAAAATGTAAATTATGCTATCCCAGGAATCTTCACCACAGCTCAGCTCAATGTTTTTGAGTCCCCATTTTTAAAATAGATACATGGGCAATGAGATGAAATTCTATAGAAAGAGGTGTAAAGCTCTCCCTCCAGGCCTCATTTGTTAATACTACTTTGCAGACCTTAATGCTAAATTGTCTAATAAATCTTCTAAGAGCATGGATCTTCTACTCATGTCAGCAATCACACAGATAAAAAGATACACACAGTCCCCAAGCAATGGGGTCAGAGCATCTAGACACCATGATTTGATTCTTTCTAGAGGAAGACATGATGGTCTAGGAATCTAGATCAATGTTTCACAAAGTGTGGCTCAAAGATAGTCTCATCAGAATCCAACAGGCACTGACAGAAGTCCAGATTTCCACAGGAGGAAGACCAATAGAGGAAAGGGGGGGAGGGTACCAAGGAATGAAATTTACCAAATTATGTTATGTGCATGTACAAATATGTCACAATTGACCCTGCTATAATTATAATGTAACAATAAAAACTAATTAATAAAAACAAAAAATAAAAATGATCTGTGAAATAAACTTTTATTTTTCTGATTTTTTTTAAATTTAGATTTCTTCTTTTTTTTGTTTGGTATTAAACACAGGAGCACTTAACCACTGAGCCACATCCCTACCCCTTTTTTATATTTTATTATAAGACAAGGTCTCCCTAACTTGTTTAAATTACTGAAGATGGCTTTGAACTTGTGATCTTCCTGCCTCTGCCTCCCGAGCTGATAGGATTACAGGCATAAGCCATTGCACCCGTCCAAAATCATTTAGATTTCTAAAGATTCAGAAGAAAGTTCTCTGGGGAATTCTTAAGCAAAGGTATTATCTGGTCTCCCTCGCTCCTCTGGGTTCCTTCCTAACCTATATTACGTTCCATGACCCATCATCATATCATATGTCTTCACCTCACTCGCTTTTCTCCCTTGGCCAGACACACCTGGCAAACCACCACCCTTTGATAATTTCCAGCTCCCTACCTCCAGATGGCTAGATATACACTCATGGTGATATTTCTCCAATTTCTGAACACCAGCCTTAGGTAGTCATGGTACCTTTCTTCTTCACCTCTCTGGCCCATTCAATCTCCCATTTTCCTGAATCAGTGCTTCTGGAACTGTCACAGGGGTTCCCTTCAGACTTTAAACCTTGCTGCTCCACCACTGGTGGCTTATTCTAAAGCTGACATTTTATTTCCTTCTTCTTTTTCCTCTTCCTTTTCCTAACCTGAGGGGAAACAAGATTAACATTCTTCCCATCCTAGGCCAACTTCTCTTTCCTTTGGGTCACTAACCACAAGAATGAAGAAATCTAAGCCGGGCGCGGTGGCTCAAGCCTGTAATCCCAGCACTTAGGGAGGCTGAGACAGGAGAATCGCGAGTTCAAAGCCAGCCTCAGCAATGGCGAGGCGCTAAGCAACTCAGTGAGACCCTGTCTCTACATAAAACACAAAATAGGGCTGGGGATGTGACTCAGTGGTTGAGTGCCCTGAGTTCAATCCCTAGTACCCCCCCAAAAAAAAAGAATGAAGAAATCTAGACTTGGGCAATGGTACCAGTGGATCAAAGAAATGGCTGTCTCTCAGGGCTACCACTTGAAATTGAGTTATGATTCCTGATAGGCACATGTGGAGTTTAGCCTTTATGTCCCCTCTTTAAAGCTCAGTGTTCCCCCTGGCCATTAAAATCACAAGCTCTGAGATAGGAGTCCCCTGCATTTCTCATTTGCTGACTAAACAGTCAAAGCTCTTTTTCTTTTTTTTCAAAACCTTGTCCTCTTTATTGGATCAGCAACAGAGACAGGACTAAGCTTTTGGTCTCAGGATGTAGGTGCATATCAATAACGTGGGAAACTTGGTAGAATGCACAATCTGATTCACTAGCTCAGGGGTGAGGCATGAGCTTCTGCATTTCTAACCCTCTAGAGTGATGCTGAAGCTGTTATTAAGGACCACACTTCAAGTAACAAGGTCCTAGTGGTCAATTCATACTTTTTTCCTCTTCCCTAAGCCTCTAACAGATCCTCATCATCCTCACTCTCAGCTGGCACTTTACATCTTATTTTACTGTGAAAATAGATATAATCAGGAAAAAAAATTAAGCCCCCATCCCCACATCTTCCAATCTACCTCTAGGTCAATCTCCTTTCAGCTGGTGTCACATTTATCGTCTATGCTCACAGGAAAATGTCTGCAAAGATTGTCAGTATTTTCTGTCACTAAAAGCTCTCTTCCTCTTCCTTCCTGGATCCACTCTAATCAGGGTCCTACCACGTAAAGGATTTTGTCAAGATTCTCCATACTGCCGAATCTCCTCGTTCACTCACAAGAGTCACCTTACTTGACACTTCTTATTACTCCCTCCCTCTTGAAACACTTCTAAGCTTCCAGGACCACACACTTCATTTTATTTCTGTCTTCGACTTTATTGCTAATTCTTTCTTATTACCCTGCCCTTAAAAACCTGGAGAGTCCTAGAACCTTTGGAAATTTTTCCATCCCACCTATTTATCCGCTCAGCTTTTAGATTTTCCTCAACTTTTTACATCATGAAATGCAGAGAAAATGGTATTTACATGACACTCTAGGGTTAACAAAGAGAGCAGGTTTCCTGTGGCCAGAAGATGTCTACCATTCCTCTACCATGCCTCTGTTCTACCCTTCCTGAGGGATAAGGGGAGGAAGCGGAGGTAGCAGCCTCTTGGCACAGATTCTGGAGCCCTGGTTGGGAAGGCATGCTGATACTTAGTGCGATGTTGATAAATATTTGTTGAATGAGTGAATAAATGGAGTTTTAGAGGACAAATGTTAAAGGTAAAAACAAAAAAAATAATCCAAGCTACAGATATAAAGGTTAGGAAAGAAGTAATGATATACAGTGCTTTGGAAAATAAATCAATGGTTATTTAATCACAAGGTCTGGAAATAGTATTAAAAGTTTATAGCTAGAAAAATATTGTTATTGTTAAAAAGATTCCAATAAGTAACAATTAAACTAAAATGAAGGAGTAAATATTTAACAAGAGGAGGTAGATTTTCTGGGAAAATATACCATATTCTCCAAACTGAGAAAATAAAAATGGGGCTTTAAACCTAGAAATAACTAACATCACACCTCAATCCTATATCATCTTGAATAACTTTAGAAGGTAAGGTAACTCCCAGCATATTGTGTGTCTCACACATTTCTTTGTTTAATCCTTGAAATAAATCTACTCTTTTTATTCCCTCCCACAGTCCACTAACTCGGCTCTTTAGAAAAGCCACTCGTGGCTAAACTCCAGCTACTTCATTTTCCTCTGAACAACTGCAAACCCCGGGCAGTGGACAGCACCACCTCGCAGCTCTGGATGACAGCTGAGGACAGGGCGCCACCTGCTGCATTCAGATTTTTACACACAGCAGAATTTCACTGTTCCTGACCCACAGCCTACCTAGGTTAAAGCTGGGCAAACTGTGTAAAGAGATCTGAGGCATCTCATTGTTTTGCTTATAGTATAAGAATCATAACTATGATAATAAAAATTATCCTCTTGTACATAATGCTAGATCATGGAACAGAACACCCACCGGATGTAATATCATGGTCTATTCCTTCCACGGAGATAGTTGCATTGGCAATTGGGTTACCTTGAAGGTCTCGCACAAATCCTTTAACTCCTCGGTGTATCTGTGGAGGTCAAGAACAACCAAACATTCCCATATTAGAAATGGCCTAAAAAATGTTTTATATCAAGCATCTTCTAATTTTCTTGCCCTGCAGGGAGTATGATTCCATGATAGGTCAGGAAACTCAAGAACCTTAGAAGATTCTGATGTGAGTACCCAGGAACAATTCTGAGAATTTTGAGAGTCAGCTTATTTCCAAAACTATTGAATACAAAGCTCTTCTTAGCAAACTATTTACCTTAATTAGCCTTACAATTCTAGTTTCTACAAACATTCCTTTGAGATTTCCTCTCAACCAATTACAGAAAAAGATCTCCAGATTATCTATTTTCCATGAGTTGTCATCTTTGCTTAGATTTTAGGACCAGGTGTTCAATTACTAATCACCACCATTATCAAGAAAGTAGGCATAAAGGCAGGACTTGTGACTGTCCACTGATCTTTCATCACACTTTGATGTCCCGAACTGCAATATTCTAGGATGCAAGCAGCTGCAGGAGCTCTTTATGAATATCATTCCCACTGCTTGTACACAGCCTGTATCCTAACGCAATGTCATATCAAGATTGATCACACGGATCTGTGGACAGAGCAAATTCTCATTCCAAGTAGCTTAAAGCAGGACTGTGTAACTTTATCCCTCTTCTTTTCAGCTTATTTCTACTATCAGATGAATTGGATGCATGCATACCCACCACCATAAAGATGACAAATATTATCCTCCCTCCAAATGGCATGAATTTGTGTTTTATTTGGTTTTATGTTGTATGTTTTCTCAAGAACTGAGACAACTTAAGCAGAGTGACGATCTTATTGGCACCAACTATAGTAAATCTTATTTATAACTCCAAGAAGCCTTTTCTGAATTCTCAGGACCAGGTTTAGGAATCTGACTGCATCCTGCCATTGTTTCTGGTAGTTAATCTTTATCTTCCCTTATGATTAAATATTCATGCGTCTGACCCCACTAATATGAAGCCTTGTAGAGGGCGGCCACTAGCCCCAGTACCTAACATAGTGCCGGGAATATAAAAGTAGCTCAAAACATTTTTGTAGAAATAATATGTAAATAAAATGTAAAGCACAGTATTAAGGAGATATTATTTGGTGTGTTCTCCTCTTAGATATCAAATATCCCCATCTGGCTTCCTCTGACCAAAAGTACATTTCTTCAGTTAACTTTGAGGAGAGCTGTATTTAACTGGATCCTACAAGAGCAAAGAAGAAATTCTATAGTGATTCCCACTGAAGTTATTCTAAGGTTAACATGGTTAATTATTCTTAGCATACCATTTTTGCTTTTGCCACAAATGAAACTAATATGCAGCAGGAATCCATTAAGTGGAAAAGTCCTGTGGAAGGGTTATTCTTCAATCAGGAGGCATCATTAGTGGATCTCTTCCACAGTCGTCCCTTGGTAAGGTATTATATGAATGTATGACAGGTACAGAACAATTCTTAAGTTCATTTTACTTTAAAATAAAAAGGAACTGGTCTTATATTGGTGTGTGCACATAGCATATACATCATGTATATACAATATATATACACAAGATGTATGCAACAAATATATACTATATAAGTGTATCCACAATACATATGTATACATATATTTATTTATTTATTTAAAAGCATTTGTTTATCGCGAACTGGTTTAGCAGATCAGTCAGGAGTATCTGCTGGCAAGCAGAATCGCATCACTCCGCCTGAGTTTAGGCATAAATGGTCACACACAGAATAGAATTTAAAGACAGTCAAGGCACTGCAGACAATGAACTGGCCTTAAGGTCTTTCACCACCACTGCCCCGATGCCAATGCCTACCATACGACAGAGGGGAGGGAGTTGGCAAGTGGTGACCAGTCTGGGTTGGTGAGGTATTTTATTTTGGCAGATTGTGAGATGTCTAAAATTCTATACAGACCCCGCCTGGAATGATTACATAGTGACTGTGGTACAGATCCAGGATTACATCGTGAAAGGTGGTATAGTGTGGAGATTCCACAACCACGTAACCAGGATTCAAATCCTAAACGAGTAACTCCAGGAAAGCTGCTGAACTTCTCTGAGCCTCTGACTTCATCTTTATTTCACAGGTGATGGTGGTGATGGTGGTGGTAATAAAACCTCCTTCTCAGGGTTGTTGTGAGGATTAGGTTCATAATTATTACATGTAAGGCATTCCATGTATAACAAGACTGGTAAATAGTAAATGCTCAATAAATATACATTGTTGTTATTACCTGGGCTCTAGCTAAATCTAGGGAAAGAAAAATGAGGAACCAGGGCACTGATGGAGACACTCTCAGGAGCTGATCTCGTACTTGTATGACCCTGAGTGAATTCTTCCTTAAATTTTACACTCTAAGTGCCTCATTTCCCTCACTCTTGCCCTGGCTCTACCTGGGGTTCCTCACAGGGCCACTGAGATCAGGCTGGGAGATGACCTCAGGATTTCCCTCACCTGCAAGATTCTGCCTCACTTCTCCACAACTTTCCAGTGTGGTCAGTTCCCAGTGGGTAGTCATGAGTCACAAAGTCTATGACAGGTGAAAGCCTAATTGAACCTAGGACACCTGCTTTCCAAAGATGGCATCTTCACCCAGGCTCAGAGGGATCTCCCTGGACAGGACTCCTCCTACAAGACTATCACACCACAGGTCTACATACTCCTAAATCTTTCATTTGATTCTGGACACTATGCTTACCTGCTCAAGGTAGCTAATGAGGGAGCTTTTGTTATCCTCCCAGTAGCTCTTCAGAGTCTCCTCAGGTGGGAACTTTTCACAGCTAAGCTCCACGGTGATCTCAAAACAGTTGCTGCTCAGGTAATTGAAGTCTTGCATTCCTGCAAAAGTACCAAATGGCAAGTCAATATACATGCACGTGGTGGCTAAAACACACAGGCCGTTCTGCTGAATTGAGAGCTAAATAAAAGATGCACCAACCTGCGCCATCTGGGGGAGCCCCCTGGGAGACCATAGGGAAATCACCTTCAATAGGGGATGAGAAAATATACTTGGGAGACTATTACTCTAAAAGCACTAAACTCTGCTCCCATAAAGAGGTGGGAGTTGGCAAAAGGCTGGCTGATCTGAGGAGATGAAGTATTTTATTTTGGCAGATCATGGGATCTGTAAAATTCCATACAGATCCCACTGGAATGGTTATATAAATAGTTATTTAACTTAATGCATTGCTGTTGCATGTGCAAAAATAGATATCAGCCACATTCTACCTTGCTGAAACAGGCTTCAAAAAAGACAAGGTGAGCTGGGTGCAGTGGTGCACACCTGTAATCCCAGCACTTCGGGAGGCTGAGACAGGAGAAGCACAAATTCAAAGCCAGCCTCAGCAAGGGTGAGGCACTAAGCAACTCAGTGAGACCCTGCCTCTAAATAAAACACAAAAAATAGGGCTTGGGATTTGGCTCAAGGATCGAGTACTCCTGAGTTCAATCCCTAGTACAAAAAAAAAAAAAAAAGACAAAGTGAATGACTTCATCCCTACTGACCTAAAAGAAATGCATATCCCTCTAACCTCCAACAGGCCTGTGAGATGATCTAACACACTGTTCTTTCCTTACGTCCAACAGGTTATCATAGTGTACTAGAGGGACTGAAAGTCCTGATAATATATTATATATTAATTCAACAATCATTGAGTGTCCACATATAGGTCATAAAAGTTAATGACACTTCATATTTCACCAAAGAGAAGATTCTGCATCCAGATAATTTTAAATGAAATTAAATCTAACTCATATTAGTAGTGGATGCTGTTGGTGCTCACCAGATCACTTTTATGGACCCAGGGCACCTACCCAAAGCTGCTATATTGGCTGGGAAGAATTCACAAAGGCTGCTCCCCTTTCCTAGAGAATGGCTGATAAGACCCACCTAATTTGGAAGGTTACACTTCTCACCATTTCTCACCCTTAATTCTTTCTGGAAGCACCCAACCAATAGGTAACTAATGCAGTCAACAAAGGCTGTACCATTACCAGAAAGAGAGATGACCCTGCCTGTGGCTTATGCTCTGGCCCCTTCTCCCAATGGCTCTGGCCAAGGCTAGACCTCACCTGAGACATCCTTGCTCAGCTCCATCCTTTCCCCTTCCCTGCTTCCCTAAGGATTTTCTTAAAGTGTGTTCTCTCAATAAATGTCCAAATCAGTGTTTCAGACTCTGCTTCTAGAAAACCTCACCCAAGTCACTGCTTTTATTCACTATGTGGAGAACTAAAGCCATCAAAGCTTGCTCTGACAGTTTGATTGCTGTGGAACATACACATTAACTATTATTATTATCATTGCTATTGCTAATATCATTAGTATTTTACCAATATATATTATTCAATATTGTGCATACAACACACTATTTATTCAAAAGTTAATTCCAAAATAATTATTAAATTATTATAAAAACTGAAGTGTATTTTACTTCCCATCTGCTACATTTGATTTATTCTAAATCCTAAATATGACATAGACCTTTGTTCTCAAGTTATAGAAGAACAAAGTACTACAACTGATCTGGTTAAATGCAAACTATAAATAAAAACAGCATAAACATATGAAAAACCAGGAAGAATATTTTTCTCAGGGCATAATGCAACAAAATTAACCTTATCTAACCAATCCCTGTAGTTACTGAATGCTGCTCCAATTCTCTTTTTTGTTCCCAGGCAGGCCATAACAAAATTTTCTTAGGCAAAGAGAAAAGAACACATATCAATATCTTTACATCTCACCCTCATCCTTGGTTGAGGCCAGTAGTAGCTTACAACTGTTAGCCATCTGGGTGGTTATAAAAATATGAGCTCTGTATAATTCATGTTGGGACAAGGAAAGCCAAAAGAGCTACACTGGTGGCCAAAGAAGGGATTCCCCCAACTGCTGCCTGCACAGGGCCTTGTCTCTTTGCAGACTCTGTAAAACCTACCTGATCTAATTGTTTATTACACTAGTGAATATAAATTAATAATCTGTGTCACCTAGACCCTTTAGCCCATCATATTAAAAAAATTAAAAGATGTGTGCACCAAGATGTGCTAAAGGCCACAGCATACCCTCTAAAATACACACTTACCTATAGTAAAAGTAAGACTAATTTATGGTAAGGATTCTCTTATTACCTAAGTCCTGAACTTGAAAAGTAATTAACAATAATCAATTTGTATTTTCCCATTGAATACTTCAGTTTGTTTTCTTTCTTTAGCGTCTCAATTTCTTTAAATCCACAAAAACAAAATTACATATTACCCATGCATAAAATTAATGGAGGAATTAGCAGTTCAGCCTACTTCTTAATGACTGAGGAAGACTGAAGATTTGCTAAGTGGAAATCACTCTGTAAATCTAAATGATAATTATATAATCAGAGAGCAAAATGGAAACTCACCACCAGGTACACTGTACCAAGCGCCACCATTGGTTGTTCCATCTACAAAGCTACTGTCATCGTCATTCTTGCGACAGGGAGGCCTATTGGGGTCAGACATGGCCGGGTTAAAAGAAGAGTATGCCCGAGCCACGCTCTGGAAAATGGCATCATCGGGGCAGGAGCTGTACTCATGGGCACTACCTGGAAAATAAATCCATAAGATGAAAGGAATTGACACAGATGAAAAGGCATCACTTGTTTTCTGAAAGGTAATTTGGTGTTGAGCTATTGCTGAAATATTTTTCAACTACATTGCTATGGGAAAGAGGTGAAGATTTAACTACCAATTACACTTGGTTATATGATTTCTATTCCTAATACCAAAAAAATAAAGAAATCAGATACACTGAACATGCTACTTATGAATGGAAATTTCACAAGAATAAGGTGATATGGTCATAGTGGACTAGACCTGAGAGAACAGCAAGATGTCCATTAAGTTTTGTATTTAAAATATGCACCCCTAGCCGGGCGCGGTGGCTCAAGCCTGTAATCCCAGCACTTAGGGAGGCTGAGACAGGAGAATCGCAAGTTCAAAGCCAGCCTCAGCAATGGTGAGGCGCTAAGCAACTCAGTGAGACCCTGTCTCTACATAAAAAAAACACAAAATAGGGCTGGGGATGTGGCTCAGTGGTCGAGTCCTGAGTTCAATCCCCAGTACCACAAAAAATAATAATAATAATAATAATAAAATAAAATAAAATAAAATATGCACCCATGCCAACATAATAGCCACTATGAACCACCCTCACACATACTATTCGGCATTTGATTTTAATTTTTTTAAATATCCTATATGTATTATATAAATATTCTTACTCCTACATTGTAAAACATGCTTGGCCTACAAGTTTCCCAGCTATTGACAAATCACAAAATCTCTAGGTATATTTAACAATGTTGTTTAACCAAACCTACTTCAAATCCCAAAGTTTCCAATATCTAAGATCTTTATCCTTTCTTTACAAAGAGCTTACTCTTCAAATGTCCCTGAGAATGTGTCCAAACCAGGAAATTTCCTGGAGCAAACAAAAATTAAGCTGAAACTATCTATCTGGTTAAAGTATGCCTTGCCTAAAGCTTAACTAAAACTAGTTAGAGGAAAACAAAGGACCACTTCCCCTCTCTGACACCTCAGACATGAATCCATGAAAAAAAAAATGCAAGGGCATGGTAAGAAATGTACAAGGATTCACAAGGGCCTTAATCAAATACCAGAGGCTGCCTCCATTTTTAGGCTGCTACACACCTACATGACCTCTATAATCTATCCATTTTACCAGGGGCCAGGACTGAAACAAATTCATGACTTTTTTCCCTCCCTTTCTCTTTAAGTGTTCCCTTAAGGTCACGTTTCTCTTCACCTCAACTTCAAAGAAAGTTACAGTTCTTTTCTGCCAAATATGCCAACACCACGTGAAATAGAGGATTATGTTAAACATATGTATTTCTACAGGCAAAAATACTTAATGACTGGTTGCTTACAAGACTACTCCAGAAGTCATCTTATAAACCTTTGTAGAGTAGTAGTGAGCCTTAAACCACTTAGAGAAGCAGGAAGGGAACCTACCACTCCGAGTTTCATCATATGGATAATTGGCGACAAGGTCTCCTCCATGGAGATTGGCAGAAAGCACAAAAGGAATATCCATAATCCAATGAATGACGGCCTTGGTCTCAGGAGCAAGCTGTATTAAACATTAGAGATTAAAACGAGTATAAATTTGATGATCATTGATCACTTGACAGAAAAGACAGAAAAGGTGAAAGAAAGAAAAAGGAAGAAAAACTATTCATATGGAGCCACTTTGTGGTTGTTTTCATAGAAAAACAAAAGTTCCTGGGACTAGGGTGGTGGCTCAGTGGTAGAGCGCTTGCCTTGTATGTGTGAAGCACTGGGCTCAATCCTCAGCACCACATATAAATACATAAGGTAAAATAAAAACTTTTTTAAAATATTTTTTAAAAAAGAAAAACAAAAGTTCCTGTAAGAGCAGCATCCCCCAGGCCTTTCTCAGACTTGTAAAAAATACCTCAATCACATTTAAATTTCCTTCAAAGTTCTACTTTTGTGGCATGCCAGTTTTCTCTCTTTGTAGCTTGGAAAACAGCAGGCAAATCACTTGGGGACATCATCTGATCTCTAATGGCTCACATGTCCTCATGATTAATAGCTAAAAATAAGACAAGGAGAAAAGAAAATAGTTGGACCACAGAACAAGATTCAACCTCTGTGGTAGTTTAAACATGTGGGAGATTTTATTTCCAATTTCAATTTTTGCTTACTATTTTTCCAATTTCCTTCAAATATTGTCCTTACAAAAGGATATTGTATTTAGTTTCTTGAAAAGCTGACTGTAAAATATCAGTTTACTTTAGAATGCTCATCTTAAATTTTAAAACAAAGGCAAAAGTTTCAGGAATTCATGTTATCTTTTGAATGATTCATAGTCCTTCATATCTTGGAAGTGAAACAAAAGAGGGAAGAAATTTATACCAAAGAAATAATCTGGAGCCAAAAACTTGATACTTTTATGTGATGAGTTTTTAATAGCAGCAAGAAAGACTCTTAGACTCTAAGTACTTCTTTGATAAAAAGAAAAAGATTTTTCTGTCCAAAAGAACAGTATGGATCACATCTCCTTTAAAAGCTAACATCAATAGCATTTGATGGCTATAAAAAGATCTTGCATTTGTATATCTCTGTTCTGTTTATGAATAGCTTTCACATGCACTATTTTATGGAGCTTCCCAACATCACCATTTCATAGAGAGGAATTTCATGGTTGGATGTGTCAAACAACATGTCCAAGTTCACATGGCTAACGATTCAAAATCCAGGCTATGAACCCATAAGCCCCACATATTTTTAGCATATCAGCTCTACTGTATTAAAAGTGTTCTATTTTTCACATAGCCTACTCATAATTGTGGGAAAGTGTGATTTAGAATAGGGTGTTGTCAACAGGTACCAAAATAAAGTTACATAGGAGGAATAAGTTCTAATGTTCTCAACAAAGTAGAGTGACTATAGTTTCCAATTTATTATATATTTCATAATTAACTAGAAGAATTTGAAGGACAAAGAAATGACAAATGTTTAAAAGAAGGGAAGTGCTAATTACCCTAATTTGATCATTATACTTTTCACACATGTATTGAATGGCCACATTGTACTCTCTCTATATATATTCCATATACTTTATATATATATGTGATTATTATGTGTCAATAAAAAATAGAATAGGATGTTGGTTTAATCAGTTGTTTGGTTGGCGTATTTTATCCTTGCTACAAATTAATGCTCATTGTAGAAAAGGTAAAATGATGAAGTAAGTTTAATTTCCTTCTTTGTGCTTATCTGTCTTCTTTACAATCTAAAAGTAGCCACTGCTAATAGTTTCATATATCTGTTTTTCAGTCCTTTTTCAATCCACTTATGTAATATTCAAAATGATAATTTACATGCTATTTTATGTACCATGTTTTTCTGCTCAACCAAAAATAACACCATTTCATATGACTGAGTACCTTTCTAAAATAGTATATTAATGATTGAGTAGTATCTAATGCATGCATCTAGCATTCATAAATAAAATCAGTAGCATTAATAAAATAATGTTAAATATGTTTAAAAAATAAATATTAAACATTTTCTATGTGACACATTGAATTCTCATACCCTCCCAATTAGATAGGGACTACATTTTCCCCTTTTATAGATAAGTTGAAATACTTACCGAAATAATACTGAAATTAGGGAACAACCTGAGGTCACTCAATTGGTAGTGGCCAAGCCTGGACTCAAGCCCAGTTTTGGCTTCAAAACTACTACACTAACACTAGTAATCCCTAATTGTTGAGTATTGGGTTATTTACTATGAAACTTTTAAAAATATTTTCAATACCCTTGTAGTAACCCTTTGTGTGATCTATACTTTCCTGGGGGAAATCTCTAGAAATGAAATGACTCAACCAAAAGCTAAGCACATATTTTGCTAAAAAAACCTTAAATAAAATTTTGTTTTTAACTAATACTGATTAAATTTTAAAATATTACAAAATGCCTCTCCATAAGTCACAGCAATGTACTCAGCAACATTATATTAAACTTTCCATCTCTAATCAATCTTACCAAGAGCACATTTCTGCTTTTTAAAGTTTAGTACTCTAATTAATAAAAATTTTAATTAGCCAGAGAAAGTTTTATGTATTAACTGATCATTTATACTTATTCTTTCATGACACATTTACATGTTTTAACTGATTTTTCTAATGAAATGTATACCTTATTAATTTGTAATAGTTATTTAGTAAAAACCTCTACAACATGTTACATGTATTTTGCCATGTGACTTTCAAATTTTGTAATTGAAATACAGACCATAAAGATATTTATGTTAAGAACACTAACATCATATTTCAGTTTCTATACAAGAAATTTAGAAAGTTCTGTCCCCTTCAAAAATCTTTTACTGGCCTCCTACATTTTATATTTAAATTATTTAAATTGAATACATCTAGAATTTATTTTGATCTCTGCTATTAGTGAGCTGGATTTGTCTCAATTTTATTAATTACATAATCCTCTTTCCACACTGATCTGAAATGTGTTCTCATTATATACCAAACTTTTATAAATAATTACATCTATTTCTGGAGATCAAATTAGTTTAGGCTAGATCCAGTATAACTTCTGATTAAAATAATCTAAAAATAAATTTGAAATACATTAAATTTAAAATTTTATAATGTACATTTTTAATAATGAATTTATATTTTTAAGCTCAATGCCAACCTGGTATTAGTAGTATATGAGTCTAACATAAATTCTTCCATAATATTCTATTCAAAAGTTTTTATTTTGCTGCTGAATTTGTTTTCAGACCTCTTCTGCTTACATCTTTCATTCTCTCTGTTTATTCAAATCCAGTGATTGGTCTGACCAATGAGTCAGAAAAGGCAGAAATCACTATGGTTTGGAGAACTATTGACTTCAGGAAAAGGGTAGAACTTTAGCATGTCTCAGGAAGGAAAAAAATAAGATAGGATTTGAATAGGCAGGGAAGAGAGAAAAGAGAAGTTAAAATCAGGAAGGAGGGAGGGTAACCTGGCCATCTTTGGGAATTAAGCATAATACTTCCTGGGGTGAGGTATCAGTGTTAACAGGAGCTCGGGTGCAAAGTTACTGTGCAACTGACTATTTTGCTGTTTATTATTGACCTGCAAGTGTTCCAAACAGTGTGCGTGACATGCTGCCATATGTTTATAGGTTGATATGCACATAAAAATAATTTTGAAGGACACATATGAAAATATGAATTTTGCAATTTTTTTTTTAAAAAAACTGTTTTTGAAATAAGTTCAAAGACACAGTTCTGAATACACAAAGTTGTAAAAGCTCCTAGGCTTGGTTCATTGTTAGTTCTTGTATCATATATACACCACTCTTAATATTCATGTTACCAGTATATTCAAAAGTAAGCAAGTCAATTCCACAATTTGATAAATTAAAGGTGGTTTTGTCTTTGACTCTGAATAGTATTTTAGGCTGACTATATATTATATGTTAAAGTGATCCACAGAGTGGACCACTATGGAGCATCCCTAAGAGCAAGGCCCTGATAGTCTCTAAAACTATTTGTGACCTATTTTTAAAACTTCCATTTAAAGACTGTAAGTAAACCTCAAATGTTATGCCCTATAATTAGATGGCTTTGACTTTTCAAATACGTTGAAACTATATTTATTCTACTTTCTTCACAACTCCAGCCCTTGAAGGTTAAGTGTAACCTTAATAACTTATTGGATGCATTGTAATCCATGCTGTTTTCAAGCAATCAAGGCCAAGGTTCACATGCTAAGCCCAGATCACAGAGAGATGACCATGCTGACAAGCTCAGGGGCAGATGAGAAATGACAGCAGGAAGAACTGGGAGTATAGGAGAGGGCTTTTACGCTCAGAGTTTCAGAAGAGCAAGAGTGCATGAGTCTCAAGCATGTGTCTTGGGAGGACAATCACAGCATCAGAAGGGTATACTACAAGGTACAGGTTCCTTCCCACCACCCTTGCCTCTGGCTCCCTCTGGGAGCCCAGAGCTCCCGGATCAGCATTGCTTAGGACTCTGCATTCCTAACCCATGACTCCTGGAACACCCAACAGAATAACCCTTGAACTTTAAAAACCTCTACCGGAATCTAGATATTGGGCTGAGAAGGGGAATTAAGAAAAGGGGAATATATAGCAGCATTAATGAATTGTCTATGTCGCATACCAGAAGGCTCTAAACACTGTCTCATCTATGATGACAAAAACAGAGAAAAGAGATGAACCAGACATGGGCAACATGACCTCACAATGATCAAGCAGATTTACCAAAGACTTAAAATACACAAATCTTGCTTATGTTCTGAAGAAGGGCCTAAACTTTCATTTTCATATTTCTCTTTGATTTACTAGAAAAAGTAGTGGCATCAAGATCTTTTAGGTAAAAGTTATGATTTTAAAAGAGTACTCTGAACATCTTTTAATACTATTGTTTAAGCTAGAAATAGGAAAACATCTAGAATGAAAATGGTGCGAATATTACCCAGGTTTAACGGGAAGGAAAAGGACATGCTGTCTGGAAATAATGGCACCTACACAAAGTTGCCGATCAAACATCTCCTCAACATGAGCTCCTTCACAATTCTTCTGTGGCAGGTGATAGGAACTATTTTCCTCATTTCTTTAGCAAAGATGGCATCGACAGGGTAATGCAAGCAATGGGCAGTTTGTGTGCTCCTATCAGGACTCGACTTCCAGAACACTTTTTCATTCCTTATCTTATCTTGCTATCCTCCTGCCTCAACCTCCTGAGCCATTGGGATTACAAGTGTGCACCACCATGCCCAGCTGAATTGTACTTTTTCATGAAAGGCCCTCAGTCTACTATATGTCAGACTAAGATATGGATTATAATTCCTGCAAGCAAGAGACTGAAAGGGAGAAGCAGCTGTGTCCACAACTGAGTATGATATACAACTTTCACAACTTATACAACTGAGTATCACATACAACTAAAAATTAATCACCCTACTGGGAGTATATATGAAGAGTGTAAGGAAGGATTAACAGGATCTGTCTTGAAGAGCAGAGGAAGACCTCAGACAAGAGAAGGCACAGAAGGACAGGGAAGGGCATTCTAGATAGTTGGGACAACCATTTATACAAAGACATAAAATTTTTAGAAAATGGTACATGTGGGTATGACTACAGTATATGTGCTATTGGAGCCAGATTGAGGAGTGAGTCAAACAGCAGCTTCCAGAGGCCAAAGGTCACTTGAATGATCCTGGAACTATAATGAAATAGAGAACTCATACTTCGCAGGCTCTCACTTAGCAAAGGTACTAATAGTAATTGATCCAACAGGGCAGCATTTCCTGGAACAATAGAGAAGGAACTGGGAGCTGCTATCAGCAATCCTCCACCTGTCCTCCATGTTGGGCTCAATTTCTCCACAAATAATTGAAAGCAATATTGGCTTGACAGTGCACCAGGGTTTTAGTGGATGCTAGCCCATCTAGCCCCAAGGTAACTAACAGGGAATACTGGAGAGAATGCTGAAGCAGTACTAATAGCCCTGGATCCTGAACTCAAGTACTTTCTATGTACTTTTTCAATCCTTGTAAACGTCCTATGAGGTAGACAGTACTATCATCTCCATTTTCCAGGTAAAAAGCTGAAACACAGAAAAATTAAAGAACTTTCCAAGTTTACACAGCAAGTATGGAGCCAGGATTTGGTCCAAGGTGGCTGGCTGCTTCTAGAATGTTCATGTTTAACCATCATACTATGCTGCCATGATAAAGTTTTTACTTTATCCTATGGTAATCATAAACTGGTAAGATTTTTGAAGCAAAAGAGAAATGATTTGTGTTTGAAGAGAACACTCTGGAGGAAATGAAGATGATTGTTATAGTTTGGATGTGAGGTGTCCTACTAAAGCTCATGTGTAGACAATGCCAGAAGGTTTAGAGGAGAAACGATTGGGTTATGAAAGCCTTAACACAATCGGTGAATTGATCCTGTGATGGCATTAACTGAGTGGGAACTGAAGGTGGGTAGATTATGGCTGGAGGAGGCGGGTCATTGGGGGCATGCCTTTGGGGTATATATTTTTTATCTGGTGAATGGAGTCTTTCTCTGCTGCCTGATCATCATGTGAGCCACTTCCCTCCACCACACTTGGAGCCCTGAGGAATGGAATTGGCTAGAAATATCTGAAACTGAAATATAGACTGAAATCTCTGAAACTGTGAGCCCCTAAGTAAACTTTTCCTCCTCTACAATTGTCTGGTGGGGTCTTTTAGTCACAGCAGCAAAAAAGCCAACTGAAGACAATGACTAAATGGAATTGGGAGAGAATAGACACAAAACAAGAATAAGAGGACACAGGGCCTGAACTAAAGCCTAGGAATGACTTTGCAGAGAAAGGGAAGGTGGGAGGAAGAGGAGTCACAGAGATCAAATCACTGGGACATAGGAACTAAATGCTGGTGAGAAGTGACAAAGTTGGAAAATCAATAAGTGAAACAATAGTGGTTCTAAGAGAAAATACTTGTTTCTGAACAGGCTGAGCCTGAGTACCAGGTACCATCAGATGAAGGGACTTAGTGAGCAAGTAAAACAGAAAATTTATGCTCATGGAAGGTCTGGAATTAGAGACAAGGGTCTGAGAGATCTGGTATAAGAGCTGACATTGCAGGTTCAGGAAAGAATGGAAACCTAGGGCAGCAGAGAGAGGTATCAGATGGGATCCTGAGGAAGGCCAGTATTAAGCCAAGGCAGAAGAAGCAGAGAAAGAAACCAAGCAGTGATTTGAAAGTAGGAGAGAGCAGAGTTTTTTTAAAGCAAGGAAGAAGAGAAGAAAGTTCTGTAAGAGAAGGAAGTCCAACAATGTGGAATGCTGCTGAGTTGCTGTTTAGATGAGCTGATAAAGGACCTCTGAGAGGGCCATGGTGACTTCCCAAGATCCACAACTAGGTTCCTCCCTCTTGTTCCTACCCCAAACTCCTACTCCCCAACCCTCTGCCAATCCTAGGGAGCAAACCTAATATCCAGGCTCCTCTTCCCCCAGCTTTTGCTGTCTTAGGTAACTGAGACATACCAACATTCATTACTTCCTGTGTCCTTCACTGTGATAAAGATATTCAAACTTATTTCTTTATGTAGAGGACAGAGGTGGGTTTTGGGGAGCATGCCTTTGGGATATATATTTTGTATCTGGTGAGTGAAGTCTATTTCTCCGCTGGCTGATCATCATGTGAGCTGATTCCCTCCACCACATTCTTCCACCATGATGTTCGGCCTCACCTTGAGCCCTGAGAAATGGAGTTGGCTGTCTATGGACTAAGCCCTCTGAAACCATGAAGCCCCAAATAAACTTTTTCTCCTCTACAGTTGTTCTGATTGTTATTTTTAGTCACAGCAGCAAAAAAAAAGCTGACTAAAACAATAACTGAATGGAGTTGGGAGAAGAAGGACAAGAGGACATGGGGTCTGAACTAAAGCCAGGGAATGACCCCAAGAAAACTGCACAAGTTCTCTACCTTTGTGTTTTGATCCACAATTTTCTTCAGATTTTTCAGCAGGTGGTTATTTGGACCACCTTCTTTCTCATTCACATACACTATCCTATCCAGGTCTGGAAAGTTCCGATTCAGATCTATTCCCTGGGCATTGCTTCGTCCCACAAACCAGTCCTTGAGTTCACCAGGCTGAAAATAAAATAAAATAAAAATCAGAGAAAAATTATTAGTCATTTACTATTATTGTCACTATCTATTTAAGTTCTCCATTAATGCCCTTAAAAATAATTTACTAAGATTATTTATTTCAACAACATACTTCCATAATGTCATGCTTACTGTTTTACTGATTAAACCTGATACCTTCATGCTTTCAAGGATTTGTTATGGGCATCTTAAAAATATTTTTAATGAATAATATTTTAAATAATAATAATATTTAATAGATATTTGCAAAAAAAGTCAATACGTACTCATAGGAATAAAGGGCCTTTTCAAAGCATGCCTCTCTAATTCAATTTTAGTGAAATTTTCACTGCCTCTATAAATGACAGTGACATATTTTTAAATATTCCAAAGAAATAAAATTAGAAGCTTAAAATGAATTTAACATGAGTGTTTGTATATTAATAACATGTATCCCTCTTATAGTTTTCATTAAAAAATATGACTTTTATTTCAAAATCTGTAAGAAAGTATTTTAAATATTTTCACCATATGAAATGATAAATGTTTGAGGAGACAGATATATTTACTCTGACTGAACATCATACTATATATATGTGTATCAAAGCCTTACATCATACCCCATAATTATATATAATTTTATATTTTGAGTCTCAATTAACAATACATTTTAATTTTAAATAATAATCTTTTAAAAAGTTCTAGAGCTTTGAACAAAAATTCTAGGGCTTTGTGATTGAGGAATTTCTGTTCAATTTAAACCTTTCATTAATGATACAACCTGAAAAAATGATGAACTTAAATCTTACTTTACAATGTGAATTTTCTTGTTTGACTGTTAAATTATGTCAAATCTTTGATATAAGCAAAGCTATCATATCTTTTAAGCCATATAAGCTAAGATAACTCAGATGGTGGAATAAAAATAATATATGACAGAAAATAGCAAAAAGAATCTTTTGCTTATTTACAATTCTGAAACTGACCTTGTTATTAAATAATTTGATTTTATGTTACTCTCATAACTTTAGAAATCATATCAATGTTACACTTATTTGTAAAAATTCACTGGGTTTCTTATAATGTCTAACTACAGAATTACTGGATTTTCTTAACTGTAATAAACATTATTTAATGTGTTCCAATGAAATGAAATAATTTCAAACTATAGACAGCAACAAATGTTTCCATCCCTTCCTAATCAAAACTGGACTACAAGCCATATTTTCTTCTCTTAAAAAGTGGTTAACTTCCATTCTCACAGTTAAAATTGATAAACTTATTAAATTATAAAATGTGAATGAAAATTCATACTATAAAATTATAGTTTAAACTTTACAAATTACTTTTTGTTCAGATTTGAATAGCTTAAAATGAATTTAACATGAGTGTATATTAATAACATGTATCCTTATAGTTTTCATTAAAAAATATGACTTTCATTTCAAAATCTGTAAGAAAGTATTTTAAATATTTTCACCATATGAAATGATAAATGTTTGAGGATACAGATATATTTACTCTGACTGAACATCATACTATATATATGTGTATCAAAGCCTATTTAATTTTGATTTTTTAAAATTGTACTCAATATTCATAAAACCAATGATTAAACATCAGTTAAACATTGATCTGGCCAAAAGTTTTGCTCCTTGATTCAGTAGAGGGCGCTATGACACTGATTTATCAGACATAGCCTTGGTATTCTACAGTAGCAGATATTTTCTGAAAATTTTTAGAAGGAAATTTACCTGAACACGAACATGGATAAATAAATTCTTTATTTATCAATACAAACAAAACATTATTAAAATATTGACCTATTAACTAAATTTCTCATTTGCAATCTCTGCTGAAAAAAAATCTCTTCCCTTACAGTCTTAGGTTTTTTCTTACCAACAAATTGATCATGTATCACTTACACTCTCCACTGCATTGTCTGCAAGCTTTGTGCAAGGGTGCTATGCAAGCACATATGTACAAACATCCCAAAACACATGGAGAAAGCATGCCCGACCCAACCTGCCTGTCACTCACCTGAGATGCCGCCTTCTCAAAGCCATCGGGGTTCAAGGAAGGCATGATGTGAATTCGAGTGTTGTGGATCAGGTTGACAATTGTCTCATTCCCCTTCTGGTACTCATTACACAGGTACTGGGCCAAGAAAATGAGCAGTTCCCGTCCAACCGCCTCATTACCATGCATATTCCCAATGTATTTAAATTCTGGTTCACCTAAAAGAACAAAAACAGATAGTATGAAGACATTTTCTGCAACTCCAAAGCAAAGACAAATGACACACCGTGCCCGATAGATCGTATACCTACTACTTTATTATGAATAGGTGACAATTTCTTTTCCCTCCAGAACTGATGCCTAAGAAAATCTACCTTATACATTACATATTAGAATACTCCAAACATCCCTTCTCTCTTTCTATACTATTCCTCTCTTCCTGCTATGAACTGAATTGCTGCCCACCCATTATGAACTGAATTGCATCTACACAATATATGCGTTTTGGGGGCCTATCACTCAACGTGACTGTGTTTGGAAATAGGGATGTTGGGAAGGTAATTAAGGTCAAATAAGGTCATAGAAGTGGGTCTCCAGTCCAATTGGACTGCTGTCCTTATAAGAAGATAAGACGCCAGAGTTGGCTGTCCTCCACTCTAACAAAAGGCCATGTGTGGACACAGCAAGAAGGTGGTCACCTAGAAGACCTCACTAGAAACCAACTCGGCACCTTGACCTTGGATTTACTGCCTCTAGAATGGTACGAAAAGAGATTTCTGTTGTTTAAGCCACCCAGTGTGTGGTATTTTTTTACGGCAGCCCAACCAGGCTAATACATTACCCCAACCCAATAACTAGGAATAATATTACACTCTATGTGCCTTTTATTGGTTAAACATTGTGCTTTGTATGTTTTCTTATTTAATCCTCACCAAACATCTAAAGGCAAGCACTATTGTCTTTTTCCATTGAATAGATGATCAAACTGAAGTTCAGATTGCTTAAGAGACCAGACCATAGTTACACAGTCCATGAAGCCAGAATTCAAAGACTGATCTTCTGCCTTAGTTAAATGTCTGTGCTGTTTGTTTCTCTGAACCATAAGGATTAGAAGGAGCCAGAATGCAAGGTTCAAACCTTGGAGCCAATTCTTACTAACCGGCTTTGAACCAGTTCTTCAGCTCTCTGTGGCTCTGTTCCCCCAGCTTTAAAAAAAAAACAGATATCATGGCTTCTACCTCATAAGGAAGGTTATGATGATAAGAGCTAAATAGATTTGGGCATGGTGGTACACGCCTGTAATCCCAGTGGCTCAAGAGGCTGAGGCAGGAGAATCAAGAGTTCAAAGCCAGCCTCAGCAACTTAGCGAGGCTCTTAACATTAGCAAGGCTCTATGCAACTCAGCAAGACTCTGTCTCTGAATTTTATATAGATAGATAGATAGATAGATAGATAGATAGATAGATAGATAGATAGATATACAAACACATACACACAAACACACACGCGCGCGCGGCAGGGGATGTGCCTCAGTGGTTAAGTACTCCTGGGTACAATCACAAGTACAAAAAAGAAAAAAAAACAACTAAATAGAATCGTGAATATAAATGTTTGGAACCTAGAAGTAGCAACTGCTCTGTGTGCTTGCTCACATTATTTTTAACATCAGGATAATTATACCACATTATCTTATTCTGGGGTGTTTGGCTATACATAATCTAATCTTTACATCAGCCCACTAAGTTGTGGAGGGCAGATATTTTTATTGTTATGATCGTACAAATGCAGCCCAAAGAGGACAAGCAGTGCTGAAGGGCTCAGACTGCAACATCAATCATGCTGCCTGCTGCTGCTGCCTCTGTTGCTTTCTGGGAGGCGCCATGGGACTGCGGGAACAGCAGCTAAGTGATTCCCATTCATCCTGCTGTTTTGCTCTTTCTGCTTCATCCATCCCACAGGCCCAGCCTCTGCCCGGGAAAGCATGCTCCCATTTATAAAATCACTAGGACTGCTCCTCTTGATATTAGAAAAGAAGTTGGACTTATTTTTCTCCTGGAAAGATGTTACCTAACCATTCTTTGCGTGAGATTCCTACATGTCTGATTTAATTGACCTCTTGGCTGGGCTTATGCTAATCTTAATCTAAGTGGAAGCAGGATCAGTGCTATTTATACTCCCCCTGGATTTTATATTTTGAGGGAGAGTCTCTAATAAAATTATCCCCCTCAGAACTTGCCCAAAAAATATGAGAAGTGTTTTCTTTATTTCTGGTTTTAAAAGTGACAACACCTTTCCCCTTTCTGTTAATGCATGCCCTTTATACCTTCTCTTACTAGTTGCATTCATTTGACTGAGACACAGGGGAAACTGCAACAGCCCATTATTTTAAAGAGAGAGAGAGAGAGAGAGAGAGCGAGAGAGAGAGAGAGAGGAACCAAGCAAGCAGAGAGATATTAAAAGTCATCTGCTTTTCAAAGTCATCTAACAGATTGTGCTGCAAGAGGTTCTACCTCAACACAGCTTTGAAGCACCAACTCACTCAAAAGAGTGAGCTTGGCCCACAACCTCTAAGAGTAGATGAGCACAATAGTTTTCTTTCTTCCTTCCTTCCTTCTTTCTTTTCTTTTCTCACTTCTCTGGTTTTAAAATTTTAAAAATCATTTAAAGGAAAAATAGCAACCTCATAGTTGCATAGCCAATTTGGCCCCCAGATGTTTGACACAGTGCATTTTGCTTCTGAATGTGAATGTGTGGGAGTAGAGTGTGCCCTCCCCAGTCTTGCCACAGGCTCGCTGCTTCCTATTGCTTCTTTACTCATTTACGTTTGCAGTTCCAGAGTTTCCGGAAAAGTTCCAAAATGACTTCTCTTCTTCAGCTCTGCAACACATTCCTCTCAGAATTAATCTCCCTCAATTTGTCTGTTCTATCTGTGAGGAGATAGTAACAATAAAAGCAACAATGATGCTTTAGGTTGACAAAAACAGCAAACATCATTATACTGAAGATACTGATGTAGCAAAATAAGATTGAAGGGACATAGCACTTGGCAAAAGAAAAAGCAAATGTATTCTTGCCTTCCTCTGTCCCCAGGAATAACTTAGATCACTATATAATGCTACAACCAGAATTTACAAGAGCTATTCTTTTCAGCCTGCTGACATGTCATATGAGATGAAAAGAGCCACATTATTTATTGGACACATATATGAAAATCCCAATGTAAGACGCTCCAGGGAGCCAAAGAGCAAATAAGGCAGCATTCCTAAACTCAAGGAATGTGGAATCTGGGAGGAGGACACAGACGTGAACATGAACAATGAATGTCAAGAGTGAAGCAATGGTGAAGGAATGTTGGATACATAACTATCCAGCTTTGACGTTCTAAACTAGAATATTCTACCCACCTCTTTGGCTTCCTCTCAACCCTGTTCTCTCCCATGACAAGGAAAATCGTGAGTTCAAAGCCAGCCTCAGTAACAGCAAGACACTAAGCAACTCAGTGAGACCCTGTCTCTACATAAAACACAAAATAGGGCTGGGGATGTGGCTCAGTGGTCGAGTGCCCCCTAAGTTTAATCCCCAGTGCCAACAAACAAAAAAAAAAGGAGTTATCTTTTTAAAACACCACTCTCACCAGGTCATCTCTACCTAAAATCCCACCAATAACTTCCAGTTTTCGTTCATAAGCCAGACCAAAATTCTCTGCAAGATCCTTAACTTCCACATGGCCTGCCCTTGACCATCCCTTTCCCTACAGATGCCACACTTCCTGTCTCTCGGCCATGATTCCTATGGTGACAGGGTGACAGGGACCTTGCCTCTAACATTCTCTACTTCTTGTGCCCATGCCTTCTAGTCTTGGATAAATATGGCTTCTTCTTTAGTCTGAGGCCAGTTGCCTTTTTAGTTTTAATACCTCACTTTGCAAGCAGGCATTAATCAGCGGTATTATTTGATTAACCCTCCCACCCCCAGTATGTAAGATCTGTAGGTCCCGAGGTGGTTTCTATTTTAGCTCACTAATGTAGCATCCATGCGTAGCACAGAGTCTGGAACATAAAAACACAATAAATATTTATTCCATAAATTCATGGGTAATTGATGAATGAACAATCTTGCTTTTAAATCTCATCCTTACATGCCCTTGAGATACAGGTGTAGCTGCAGCTGCCTGAAGAGCTTTCTGGAACCAAGAAGGGAATAAATGAATAACTGAAGGAGACTTGAGGTGGTATCAAGGAGTCTGCAACCCGTGTGGAATACCTGGAAGCCTCCGTGGCTTGCTGCTGTACCTGACAGCCCCTGGAAGGAATGGAAACTCTTCTTTGGGAATAAAGGCAGTCGTGTTGTGAACAGCTGATTTCCCATGAAGAAGATTAATCTCCATGGTCACCACAAAACCTCTCCAGACAAGTGCCTCTCTAAGGCTATTTTTGTTGTACAGTCTACACAACTGATTCTGAAGAGACTTCAACTTCAGAATCTTGAATGCAGAAATGAGATAAAATAGAAGACTTTGGATTTTGAATGAACACACCTCTGTGTCAGTTTCCCTTCAATTTTTTTTTTAATGACAGCTTTTCATCATCACTTAATTTTCTTCGGCTAGGAAAGTGACATGCACAACAGGCTGGCTAACAGGTGACATATGCCTTCCTTTTTGCAATGTTTACGTAGGAAAGCAAATCCCAGGTTGAATAGGTTGGAGCTGCCAGGCACGTCATTGCTGGTGAATACAGCTGGTGATGCTCAGGGAGCTGTGTGCTGCTCATCTCTCTCCTAGCAACAAGACATGAAAGGAAGCAAGAAGCACTCTTCTCAGTACACTTGGGGACGGTGTGTTTACATCCACCTTACTTTCCTCACTTACTATCAAATTCATTTTCCTTTTTATGCAGTAATCCCAAGTTCACAGTCTTGCAATTGAAAAATGATCATATGAGCACAAGTTAACGAAGTACCATTTTCCTGCTACGTCCATTTCCCCACAATTTTGCGTAACTAGCAGTATTCCATGTATTTCACATGCACACTATTATCAATCAATAGAATAGTAAAAGATAATCATTTCACAAAACTAATCTAACCTGGCCAAGTTTCTACCTTTCTCCATTAGTAACACAGAATAAATAGCATACCTGGTGGGATTTGCATTCTCAGTAGAACAAGGCAAGAATGATTTCTACATTTTAAAAATGAGATCCATAATTTTAATGAAGTCAGAAGTAACTATATAAATTATAAACTAGAGCAGGCAAATAATTTTAAATCTGTGCTTAGAACTCTTACTTTGCCCAAATTATGTAGTAATAGGATTTGAAATAACTAAATCAGTAAAAGAAAGAAAGAAAAAGAAAGAGAGAAATTCCTATTGCCTCAAAAGTAAAATGTTAACATTTTATACCCCAGAAATTCACACCTATTAAGCTTGGCTTGTGGGTGATATTTGAAGTAGAAGACAAGGTAGCAATATTCCCAAAGGAAATTTAAAGGTAAAAAGAATTTATACCTTAAAGTGATCTGAGAGACCCCAGAGCAGCAGTTCAGAAGACCACTCACTATGTTGAGGATGAAACAAATGACCAAATAAAAAGGCAAAGTAAAAAATGACTTTGTCTCCCTTTCCTACAAAAAAGAAAATTTACTTTGACTCCTTTATTTGGCTCAGTGGCCTGTCTCCCTATTTTCTCCTCCTGGAAATAATAGGCAGGTTGACCTCTGGATACAGTAATTGGTCATATAGCTTGGAAGATCCCTTTCTAATCTTAGAGTCACTGATTCAATGATCTTAACACAGGAAGAAAACAGAGGGAAAATAACTAATGGAAAATGACATGATAACTGTGAAAGTGGATTGTAAATTGCAAAATTCTATGCAAGTGTAGCATCGTTATTTAGAAAAAATAAGTAGGTTAAAGGCATTTTGAGAAAACAATCATAGTGACAGAATTCTCCTTTCATCCTGAAAACAGATGAAACACAGAGATGAATGTATTCTTGTTCCAGCATCAAATTTTTGCTAACATATAAGTCCATTAATTATTTTGGAAGGTACAGTCATCACTCTGTATTCAGGGAAGATTGGTTCCAGAACCCTATCCTCTAAAAGATTCCCATATTTGAGGATGCTCATGTTCTTAAATACAAGATGTGTGGTTTTTATATATAACCTACCCACTTCCTCCTTTATACTTAAAATCATCTCTAGGTCCTTATAATACCTAGTGCAATGCAAATACTTTTTAAAGAGTTGTTATACTGAATTGTTTAAGGAAGAACAAAAGACTGTACATATTCTATAGAGAGGATTATATTTTTCAAATATTTTTGATCTGCAGTTGACTGAATCTGCAAATGCCAGCCCCGAAAGTATGGAAGATTAACCATATAGATTTAATCCATTGATTATATAATTCTTAAAACTGATGAGAATTTCAAAGTACATGTTCCCTGTATATGTCTTCTACTAAACATAACAATAATATCCATGAACAAAATCCCATTTCTCAAAGCTATCATGATAAAATGTACACATACACAACAATTTTGAGAAATAAACCAAACCAATCGATTTACAAACTGCTTTGCAAGGAAGTGGAACATCTTTGAAACAGATGGGCCTTTAAATCAATGATCTTCTTCCCTCAGTGGTAACCTGGGGTAAAGACATTAGCTACTAATTGTTCCCACTTGTTTGACATTATAACCTATTACATATAGCCTGTAAATCATTCTCACAGAAACTGAACCCTGTAAATTTCCTAGAATTTGTCAGGAAGAAAGTCATTAATCAACTCATGCTTTAGCACACTTTAGCAGCCTAATATTCTTAAATGCAAACCTCTAGGGTTCAAATAAACAATATATGGGTATGGTTATAAAAATAGACTTCTAAATAAGAAATGAAGAAAAATATAGAAGGAAGGAAAAGAAACCAGGAAAAGGTCAAAGAACAGAAAATGGATGCAAAAGAAATTGCAGAATTTCTTTTCATGAGATATTGTCTCTTCTTGCTTCTTACTTCTTTGGAGTCTTTGTGAGGTTTTGTTGTTGGGGGGCGGGGGGTGGTGGTTTTTGTTTTGTTTTTGTTGTGATGGTGGTACTAGAAATTGAACCCAGGGGAGATTTATCACTGATCTACATCCTCAGTCCTTTTTGTTTTTTACTTTGAGACAGGATTTTGACAAGCTGCTAAGGTCCTCACCAAGTTGCTAAAGCTGGCCTCAAACTTGCAATTCTCCTGCCTCAGCCTCCCAAGTCTCAGGGATTACAGGCAAGAACCACTGCACCTCCCTGCAGTCATACTTAAACTAAGTTAACATCACATCTTAAAAATGAAGCCTTTACAGCTGGGCGCAGTGGCACACGCCCATAATCCCTGCACTTTGGGAGGCTGAGACAGGAGAATCGTGAGTTCAAAGCCAGCCCCAGCAATGGCAAGGTGCTAAGCAACTCAGAGAGACCCTGCCTCTACATAAAACACAAAATAGGGCTGTGGATGTGGCTCAGTGGTTGAGAGCCCCTGAGTTCAAGCCCCAGTACCAAAAAAAATAAAAAATGAAGCCTTTACTTCATCTAATTTTTTTAATGGGCCATCAGAATAGAATACATTACATAATTATTCTGCAGAGACATATTATAGAATCATTGTTTCAAATATATAATTATGTACCACACATAAGTACACTTAGTTATCTTAAACATGCCATCTAGAATGTTTCTGGTAAGATCCTAATTGAAGAAAGAGGGGTGAACAAAAGAACAGCTTCAGAAGTTTATAACAATGTCAGAGTTCCAATATTAACAAAAATGACTTCAATTTTTAAAAATGAAAGTATTCGATGCTTTCACAAAGGTATTCAATAAACTTCACAAATACCCATACACACTGATTTGCAGGTAGATGTTTATGAACCAACTTAAGACACAATACTGCTTATTTCCACGGTATAAACGCTCCTACCCTGGCCAATTTGAAGCTATGAATGTGAAGTCACTTGGCTCACAATTTTCCTAAAATTAAAAATAGGCTCTCACAGACCAGTACAAGCCTACTCCTACACACCGCTGCATACAGAGAACTATTTGGGATAAACAGATTTCACTGTTTCCATAGGTTCTCAAAAAGGAGAACTGAAGTTTAAGAAATCTAAAGAAGTTTCAAACAGAGTGTGACAAATATTCAGACTAGCCTCTACCCTACTGCTTTTCTTTGTTTTGTTTCATGCTGGAAGAATTAAAAGTTTGTTTGGTTTCAAGTTGTTTTTTGTTTTGTTTTGTTTGCTTATATTGAATCATTATCAATTCAACTTATGGGGAGGGAAAGGAAAAATAAACAGGACTAGGGAATTATTTTGGACTGAGTTAATGATCCTAACAGATACTAACTCACCAGATTTTATCACCCTTTGCTCTAAAATTAGCCATAATAAACCACTAAAGAAATTTTAACTTAATAAGAAGATTTTTCTAAAGTATCTAACAGTAATAATACCAGGTATCCAAAACACCTTATGGTCTCCCAATTAACAAGACTATTAATAATAATTTCTGTACTCATTCACAGAAATTCATGATTTAAAACTCACAGAAATAAACTATTGAATATTATTAATGCAAACACTTTATTATTGCTATCCAAGGAGAAGTTGCATCTGAAGGTCTTTAGATACAGAAAAACCCCTGGTTTGTCTAAGAATATCTTACATGAGCAGAAATGGGATTTTGTTTTTGTTTTGAGGTTTTGCTTTTTTATTTTCTTCTTATTTATTTATTTATTTTGGTGCCAGAGATTGAACTCAGGGGCACTCAACCACTGAGTCACATCCCTGGTCCTTTTTTATATTTTATTTAGAGATAAGGTCTCGCTGAGCTGCTTAGCCCCTTGCTAAATTGCTGAGGCTGGCTTTGAACTTGAGATCCTACTATCTCAGCGTCCCATGTTGCTGGGATTACAGGCCTGTGCCATTGCGCCCAACAGAAATAAGTTTTAAAATGCAAATCAAATAAGGCAGAGCTTGTCCTAAAGACACAGCCTCATGATTTGAATTCTTTCTGTAGATATTAATCACCAAGAAAAACCAATAAGTATTTATTAAGTACTATAATAATTATAGACTTCATCAGATGCTTATCGGAATGCCTCTGTGAACTTACTACTGAAGAGGCTTTTTGGATCTTATATCTTTTAGCAGTATCAGTTTCCAATTATTTTCGATAATTCTCTTAGGAGATTCTGCAGTCTTTCATGAGTATGCTTATCAAATCAAATAAGATAAAATGTAGAGATAAATTTATCTAAGAAGTTAAGCATGAGTTTAATGAGCTGGCTCCAGAAAGCCCAAAGAGAAAACATGAGTGGACCTGGTTTATGGCAAGTATTATGATCTGGGTCTTCGATGATTCTCTCATTAACATATTTTGTTATAGTCTTTATGCTGGTTTGGGAAAATAATTTTCATGAGGAGTTTCACTTCACAGCTTGAGAAGTGGAAGTGGCAGCGTCAAATTTCCAAAGATTGAAAGTCCCTCAAGTTTTTTTTTTAAATATTTTTAGTTGTAGATGGACATAATACCTTTATTTATTTACTTTTATGTGGTACTGAGGATCGAACCCAGTGCCTCACACATGCTAGGCAAGTGCTCTACCACTGAGCTACAATCCCAGCAGGATTTGATTGCATCTGCAAAATTCCAGAGACCAACCTAGAAACAGTAACTAGAAGATTCAGAAACAGAGCATTTAGCACAGCTGAAGAACAAGCTTTCTTTCAATTAGAGCTACTCAAAGGCAGAATAGCTGCTGTGAAGTCATTAACTCCCACACAGGAAGAAAGGTATATAAGAAAACTGCTGCGGAGGTTAAATCCTATGATTCTAATAAAAGCAGGCCTTATATCTTTTGTTTGATAAACTAATGGTGTTCAAGCTTCCAAAAATGTCCTATACAAATCATGGCTCTTAATAAATGTGGGCTGGTAATTTTGATAGCTCTCTGGAACCAAGAGAAAGCCATAGATCATCATACTGTAAGACATGATTGCAAACTGTAATGGAAAAACACTAGTTCATTGAATGGATGAGCTGTTCATTCACCAGTGGCAAAGGTTAATAGGCAGGAGATGAGTAAAGGTGATGTCATCAGAGCCTGTGTGGGTGGAAAATATCGAACTGTTCCTAGAGACTTGGGTAAATTGTAGAAGAAAAATTTCAATTTGCTAATCAGCAGATAAAGAGGAAGTAGGATTAACTAAAATATAATCAATGATTGTAAAAGCTTATTTGAACAATATCTTCCTTAGAACATTTTTTTTCCAATTCTCTCAGGGAAAAGGTAACATAATAGTCAAATTGATTTGTCAAAACATTTTCAGGATGATATTTTTCCAACATCGTAACGAAAGACTTGCAATGTTGAACATACACCAGTTTTCAGAAGCATTAGGCTATGCAAGAGAAGCATTTGGAAAACAGTAAAGGGCCCGTGGAGCAGTTTGAGTCCTTCTGCATGCCTGAGTACTGTGGAGAGCCAGCATTTGGCTGGCGCTGAGTTCCCCATAGAAAGGCTGGGCCTACTCTGGGCCTCTCTCCAAGAGATCATTCCACATCAGGGCAGGCATGAAGCATCTTCTTTTGTTCAAAATGTGTAAAGAAAATCGTGCTGACTTACAGTAGCCCAGGTCAGAAGCACCTGTGGAGCTTCTTACACATGCAGCTTTCTGAGCTCCATTCTCAACAATCAAATTCAGAAGGTCCTAGAAGGAGCCCAAGGAACTGAATTCTATAAAAGGTCTACGAGTGATTGTGATGCCCTGCTAGGATTGGAAAGGAATGGTTTGGGAGGGGAGGCACCGGGAAAGTCTAATAATGGCTGGATGTTCAGTGACAGCAGCAGACAAGTGCGAATTCCAACAGCTGAGGGTCACTGGGAGAGATGGGATGAGTTGGGTGGTGGTTCAGAACAATTTGTGGGTCATGACCTTTTGTTAAAGTTTGACTTAAACAAAATGATGAATTCTCTCCCCACCACACACATTTGCCAAAAAAAAAAAAAAAAATTGTACAATTTTACAAAGATTTTGGGTATTTAAGGAACTTTATACTAGACATATATACTAGACATTTATAAGGCAGAATCAAGAAATAGACACATCATAGACGTCATAAATATCAACATACAACTATGATATAGGCTTGTTTTCTGATCCCAGACAAATGGGAGTCTCCTTCGTGCCCTTATGTCCTGTAAGTAGAACAAACCAGTGGGACGTAGAAACAGACTTCAGTGAGAAAGACTTAGCTTTGAATTTCAGCTCTAATATATGTCTAACCTTGAACAAGAAACCCCTTCCACTATCCTACTTTTCTTTTCAACAAATTAATTTATTAAAACTTCTGTTTAATTGTTAACAGAATTAAATAAGATATAGATGAGAAGACATTCTGCACCATGAACTACAACTAGTGAGTAACCAATAAATGGAAATAATATTGCCCATGACTCACACTAATAATGTTACGGGCAATATTCCCTACCAGAGACACAAAGAAATAAACTTGTACTGGAAATATCAGGAGTCCCTGGGATCTTTCAAAAAGCTACCCACCCTAAATAAGTTTGGAAAATTAATCCTTCCAGGAATATAGACAATAATCTCAGCCTAGTCTTGATCCATCCCATATGGCAGGCCTGCTCCCACTTGGATGTGCACATGAATGAAGATCCTATTAAAATGTGGATTCCACTTTAGCAGATAGGGAATAGGGCCTGAGAGCATGCAAGGAACACCAGGCTGCTAATCTGTGGACCATGCTCTGCTGCAGGCCTATGGACCACTCGAGTATAGAAAGGCTATTTGAAAATGCCAAAATCAAGACTGGGGGAAAGAGGGAGCAAAAGAGACTGACTTTTAAATGGTGGGAAACACACAAACTTTAAAAACTTGAGTGCTTATACTTACTGTTGGCAACTCCAACCACTACCCTAAGGTATAATTTTAGAGGCCACTACATGGCCTTAGGTCTAAGACTCACTAGAGGTGCTAACCTCCATGATCAAAAAGTAAGTATCTGTTAGTGTATGTTAAATACAATGTTAGATGCAGTAATAGTGCATCCTGAAATAAGCCTATAATGCATCAGAACTATTCACATTACAGGAAAGCGTATTGCTCTTCTCGGTTTTAAATTCAATATTTAAATTTTAAATATACATTAGTTATGCACAGTTTTACATTTTTAATGTCCTTGTGAATAAATCATGAGTAATCCTTATAGGAGGATCCTATAATGGATCCTTATCTCCTATAATGGATCCTTATAGGAGATAGACTAACATTTTGTTTATGTTTCTCTCACTAAAGTACTTGCAAGGTTTTTACTGATTGCAACTATTCCAATTTTACCTCCCACTCAATCTCATCCATCTCCTGCTATTCTTTTATTTCTTTAAGGACAATGATACGACCTTTAATGAATTTTTTCCCAGCAAAAAGGAGTGAATATTAAAACTAAAGACAAAATCTCTTATAATGTCAAGTAGATAACTACACAGATTCATATTTCCCCCAATAAAGACTTGAGATTTGTGATGTTATAATGCTTTTATTAGTTTGTATTAGCATTTCACCTGTCCCTTCCCTTAGAGATCTTCTAATGTTACAGATATATCCTATAGGGGGCTGGGGATATAGCTCAGTTGGTAGAGTGCTTGCTTTGCATGCACAAGGCCCTGGGTTCAATCCCTAGTACCACTAAAATATATATATATACACACACACACATATATATATATATATACACACACATATATCTATATATATCCTACAAGACTTTTAAAACTAAAAAGAATAGATATATATCCTATAAGACTTTTAAAATTAAAAAGAATATTGAAATGTTTTGCTAAAATATAAATCCACTGGCTTCCATGAAGAAATAGACAGGTATTAAATATTAACTAATAATCTTTGATTTCATGTTTCCCCTGAGTAAACATTATATACAATCTTAAAATGTCAACATAAAATTCTATACTGACCGTCATCATTGTTTTTGCTATTAAGTTCATGATTCTTTTACAGCTATTTAAGAATCTGTATTTGGATAGTTTGATGTCTGCATAGATACATTCATCACACATCTCAGCTTAGAGGGTAGGAAATGCCATCGTGGTCTTCAGGTCTATCACTCTCTTTTCAATGCTCACTTCTCTATCTCCACAACATCCCCAAGAGGAAAAGACACACCCCATAAAGCAACAGAGACGGTCATGGAATCAACTGGAGTCACATAAGAATTCGGTCCCCCCTAAGACAAACTGGAATTCTTGAAAGTGAAATAATAACCCAGTGCTTCTGATGTCACCCTTGAACACATTCACATGCATGTCAGCTGTCAAATGTTTATTAGTGTCTAATTCATCTTATTCTTCTTTAAACTCATGGTGTAAATACATGCAAATATTACTGCGACAATGGTACACATGGACCAATCTTGACAAAAGCAAACCATCTTATCTAGAATCTGAGGGTTGGTGTCATGATAATAATGGCCTGTGTGTTCTTGGGCTTACCAGGGAGCAGGCACTATCCCAAGGGCTTTCTATGAGTGATTTCATTTCTCTCATGCACACACACACACACCTCTATGGGTTAGGAACTCTTTCCAACTACATTTTATAAATGAGAAAATAAGGGACACATGGAGCTTTGCTTGCTCTATACCGGAGTTTACTGAGAACAGTCATAGGATTGGACACCCCATGGTTTGGCCACACAGCCAAAGAACTTAATGTCTTCTTACTTTGTCTCACTAATTAAGTTAAGAGCTTGCTTCTTTCCATTCTGGCTTTCCCTCACTATCCAAATTCCAGTGTACAGAAATGCAGAAATCCCCTGAATAGTTCTCTAAAGCTCATCTGCATTCCATCAAATATATCTTGCCAAATCTCAAGCTTTGCATATTATGATGTTTTTATTTTTCTTAAAATAAAATTTTAAGAAAATTTTGTTTTATAAAATCTCATTCTATGTTAAGTACATTGGACTTTTGTTTGTCATGCAGTTTGATGAATATTTTCTCACTCTAAGCTTTTACATTTTTTTTTCTGTGCATTCAACATAGAAATTCATAATTTTTTTAATTGAAACCATCTGTTTTCCTTAAGTAGCATCATTATTTTTCCTCTTTCCTTTAAGAAAAGTTAAAATACAACACAATTTTTCTCCTATTATTTTATATTTTAATTTTTACATTTACATCTTTATTCCACATATATGCAAGTGCGAAGTAGTAGCTTTACTTTGCCTTACTCCAGCTGGAAGCCAATTATACCAACATTATGTTCCCCCTAAATTTAAATTCTACCTTTATCATAAATTAGATTCCTATATATACTTTAATCTATTTCTAGACCTTATTCTATTATTATAATTGCTTATTTCTAAACTTTATACCAGCTATTTTGATAAAAAGAATCTTAACAATACATATAAATAGCTGATAGGGCTAGAATTCCACTACAAAAACCTTTCCTAAGATTGCATGTTTATTTAAAATTATAACTGTATTAGTTTTAGAGACAATTAGTTTTTTCATTTCAAAAAATGTAAGACTGAGCTGAGCATGATGATGCACGCCTGTAATCCCAGCACTTTGGGAGGCTGAGACAGGAGAATCCCAAGTTCAAAGCCAGCCTCAGCAAAAGTGAGGCATTAAGCAACTGAGACCCTGTCTCTAAATAAAACACAAAATAGAGCTGGGTATGTGGCTCAGTGGTCAGAGTACCTCTGAGTTCAATTCCCAGTGCCAAAAAAAAAAATTATATGTATATCTTCCTTCTCATAGGAGTTGCACTTTTGTGTTAAATCTATTTCTGGGTACACCATTGTGAAAGGAACATTTTTCCACTTCTATATCTAACTTGTTATTGCTACTATTTTTAAAAGCTGCTAATTTTTTTTGTCATGACATCTTTTTCAATCCAAGGAAAATACCAAAATCAGCCACAAGAAGGTAGGAGTAGAGATTTTAAAAGCTAAAGGCCAAAATTGACGTTTTAAAAACATGAAAATGTAGAACAAAGGACAAATAACACCAATAAAATGAAAATAACTATAAAGTAGAATAATTTCAATCATAACTAAGGAGAACAAAAGAAAGAGGCAATTGTATTTACATGCTATTAGAGGAATGGAAATGGCATTATAAGGAAGAAGTTAAAATAATTTTTTATCCTTTTTATCAAAAGAAAACAAAGTAAAGAAAGCTGTCCAGTTTTCCATAATGAGGACTGTGGTTCTTCAGTTGCTACAGCCATACTTAATTCATAAGGCTGGGGGACCTGAACATTGCCATAGCCCAAGAATCCCTCTACTCACAGGAAGTTTCCTTCTCCAGATAAAACTGGGGAAATGAAATGAAAATAGGTGAGAGAATATGGCTGAGGTAGCAGGAACTCTGAAGTAGCAGGTAGTATGAAGGACAGCAGAAACCAGTGGCTCCAATGGCAGTACCCAGCCTCCCCGATCTGGCCATCATCACCCCATTGCTCCACCTCAGCATGGCTCTATTTTTTCCTAATTGGTTCAAGTCCACATGGATTGCCAACTTACAAAGCTCCAATACCTCTTTTAGTGGTTTAAAAATGAAAGCCCTAGGTCACACAGGTTGGCTTTCTACCTATGTTCCATCATTGATCAGCTGTGAGACTCTAAGCAAGTTATTTATCATCTGGGCCTCAATTTTATGCTAAGGTGGAACTAATAAGAATACTTTACAGTGTTATGGACTAAACTGTTTCTCCCAAAATTTGTATGTTAAAGACTATCTTAGTCTGATTTGTCTTCTACAACAAAATATCATAAGCTACATAACTTACAAAAAACTAAAATTTTTTTCTTACAGTGTCTTGTCTAAGAACAAGACACTGGCAGATTGGGTTCATAGATGGTGACTTCTAACTTCTCACATAGAGGAATAATCAAGGCAGGTTTCTGGAGTCTCTTTCACAAGGGCACTAATTTCATTTGTGAGGACTTCGCTCTCATGATCTAGTCACCTCAAAGGCCCCACCTCCTAATACCATCACATTTGTAATTCAGATTTCATCATATGAATTTTGGAAGAACACAAACATTCAGACCATAGTAAATCCTTAATCCTAGTACCTAAGGATAGGACTGCATTTAGAGGTAAGTTCTTTGAAAAGGTAATTTAAAAGGAGACCCATAGTGTTGGCCCTAACTCAGTCCTTGTCAGAGGAAATTGAACACAAAAGACACACTAGCAATGTGTGTGCTCAGCGTGAGGCTGTGAGAGGACACCAAGAGAAGGCAGCCTTAAAGGAAGAAAGGGGCCTTGGGGAAATCAAACCTGCCAACCTTGACCTTGGACTACCAGCCTCCAGAACTTAAAAAATACATTTCTGTTGTTTAAGTCACTTAGTCTGGGATGTTTTGTTATGGTAGCCCTAGCAAACCAATACAGTGAAGTTGTTGAGAGGATTCATAAAATAATCTGTTAGAACAACTTGAAACAGTGGCTAGCATTTAATAAACACCCAATAAAACTATTTGATATGATGTTGGATAATAGAAATAAGACAGAGAAGAGGTAAAGGAAAAGAAGAAAAAGGAGAAGACAGTGGCTCCATTCTGTGTTCTGGCTTCTAGACAGAAAATATTCCCAATGTCTATTGCTTGCTCCTTCTCATAAGTTCCTTGGACTCCTCAAAAATTACTCCAAGAGATGCCTTATGTGTTTATAGTTAGCCCCCGTTAACTGTCTTTGCTGAGCTGTTTCATTTACCAAAGTGTTTGTTAAGTGTCTGTGCCAGGCCCCAGGGTTCCAATGGGGCTGATAAGGTCAAAGACGACTTAGACCTTAGTGTCATGACCCTTAGTACTCAGATCTTGGGTTCTGAGTACTGGGACAGCTATGCCACTTTGAGATTTCACTGCTCTTCCTAAAGATAAGGAAGAGGACTCTCCTACACCTCTGTTGACCAGCACAGAATCTGGATTGACAACAGATTAAAAGTCAATTAAACTGCATTTTCCACAGAGAATAGAAAGCATTGTATATAAGGTCTGCCTGTTTCTCAGCACCATGACTGTCCTGTAGAGCCCCCTCTACAGTGGCACCAGTTGTCTGTGTCTGTGCTCTCCAGTGCAGGGCCATGTAGGCACTAGATATATGATGGATGCATTGGAAGAACCAGATTTTTAATTATACATCATTGTAATTAATTTTAATTTAAATCATTGTATGTGGCTACCATATTGAGTCATGGAGTTCTAACACTTTATACTTTTTTTGTTCCAACATGGAAACTGAAGTTAGTACCTTTGTATAAATCCCCTGTATGTTGAGTTTATTTACATCTCATGAAAACAAGTTTGAAGGATTTCAGAAGGAAACCTCAAAAGTAGGACTGTCCACATGCTAGTTCAAGCTGCAGTTCCATTGTATAAAAACTCATTCTTCCTGTAGGAAGAAACTTTCCCTAATGGGGAAAAGGTTCTGCCAAACCAAAAACACTATTTAAATAATAAGAATTTACAGTGACACAGCCACTTCAATGTTCATAGCAACTCAATTCACAATAGCTAAACTGTGGAACCAACTTAGGTGCCTCTCAACAGATGAACAGATAAAGAAAATGTGGTATCTATACACAATGGAATATTACTCAGCATTAAAAGAGAATAAAATTATGGCATTTACAGGTAAATGGATGGAGCTGGAGAACATCATGCTAAGCGAAGTAAGCCAACCCCCCAAAACAATCTGGGACATTCACAATCTGGGACAGCAGCAAAACATTTGGAACAAGTGGTCATTTTGGTTTGGTCAAGATGCCCACGTGTCCTCAACCCTAAGCCATGCCATCTAGCTAGAGATGAAAATCAAACCCAAAATTTTCAGTGGTCTCAGAGACAAAAGAATTTTTTTAAAAAAATTCTGTAATGGAAAGCCTAAATATGACAGAATAAATAATTGACAGTAACTGAAAACAAGATCTTAGGGAAAATGCTACTCCAAAAATTATACATTACTGGTTCTAGAACAACTTGGAAATAAGGTGAGCCTACAGTCCCGGCTTGAGAGAGCCCTGAAAACTCAGGTCCCTCAGTGGTCTGCTCCAAAGGTGAATTGCAACAGAACATTTCAACCAAGGCTTCATTCTATGTCCAAATGGAGCTGAGTCCCTGTGATGCCTTGTGTCATAGGAAAGCCAGTGTCGGTCAAGTGTGGCTAATCCAGCTTCCCTAGGAGTTTGAATTCTATGTGAGCCACCCCTTCAAGTTGTTCCAATTCCCCAAATACACAGTACTGCAAGTTTCTTTATGCTATTTGAGCCATTAAAAGCAACTTCATTATTCATCAGATTACCTACCAAATCAAGGCTTCTGCACATGAGAGGGATCTCAATTTTTTAAGACTGGGAAACAGTTATAAACCAGGCCATTCTGTGCAAAATGGCACATGTGGTCTCCTCAGCAATACAAAGTGTCTGGCATCAAGGTCCAGAGTCAAAGTCAGGAGAAGTTTCAGCACTCAAGTCCCCCCAAGTTTGCTTCCCTTCAAATGCACCTTTGTAACGATGCATTTTCCATCCAGGGACATCCTGCATTTCCTTTGATTTAACAGCATTTTATACTCTTATTATTAAGATTAGATTGTCAAAGCTGAATTTTTAAGATTTATGTCATACTGACATTTGTTGATGCTGTACATGAGAATTCACTCCAGCTTCTTTGGCAATGGAGAAGTTCCAAATCTCGGAGGAATTTCCAAGTGCTAATTAGCCAGTGCCTATCAAGGACTCACATGTCATTGAGGAAAATCTCTTAAGACAAATATTTCCAAATTGGGGGAATTGAGACTGAGACAGAATCTCTAGCTCACTCCTGTTTATTAGGGACTGTGGGAAGGGATGAAGAACAACTCCCACGAAGTGGATAAGGCTTCAAGGACATAAATCATAGAAGTTTACTCATTCACTCCTGCAGTGATCATATGAATCACAAAATCACTTCCCCAAATACTGCACATCAGACCCCTGGTCCAGAAACCATAGCTTGGGAGGGGGTTCGGCAGCCACAGAGGAGATTCTGCAAAACATGCTTAGTTGTTTCCTGCTGCAATGACATCTTGATAGCACATCCATTTTGCCAGTGTCTGCACTGTAAGGAGGACTCAGCTCAAACCCATCCAACTTCTGGATACAAGACAGAGTTAGTTTCTGAGATGCTGAAGGTTAACTGTAAAAATCGCCATTATTCCTGCCTGCCTGAGATTGAGTCATTTCTGGCTTTACAGCCTGGTAGACACATTGAAACCTTGGAAAGGATACACAGAGAGTAAAACAGAAAAACAAACACACCTGTCCACAACCATTTTTAGCAGGAAAAGCCAGAGGAGGCAAGAAAGGCGGATGTGGAAGTCTTCCATGACACTATATAAAACAGAATGATTATATTATGCAAATGAGCTAAGGTATTGGATCTGAAAGCACTCCCTCTTCATTGATCTTATTAGTCTTTGAGCTAAGGTATTAAAACCTAAAAATTTCTAGAAAGCAGAAAAGTAAACTTTACAAATAAGCGAATAGCCTTTTGTTCTTTTGTTGGGTTTATGAGCTGATCTGTGGAGCATTTTGACCCTCTCGCTATTCCACCATTCCCTGTCACATCATTGTTCTTTTATCTAGAACACTGACATTTTCTCAATTTGATATAAGCTACTCCCCTTTTCTGATCAGATTAGACTGCCCCACTCTTTTCATAAAAAGGCATTTATAGCAGCAACTGTGTATATGTATTCTCTCTCATTAGGCACTATATCCTCCTTTTATTATTAGTCTCTGAATTTTTATGAGTTAGAAATGCAGATAAGCCTCCTGTCACACTGAGATATGAGATGTTTGAAAATGAAGTAAATCTTTAGAGTGATATGAGTCACATTCAAAAAACTGCTTCAGCAGGCTTCTGCTGCAACATATTGTTCCTTTTATAAATTGGCCATCGAGAACACAGATGGCTCTTCCATGAATAATTTATTTCTAACAATTTAACTAGGAAATGAATTTCTGTTGACTTATAAGTCAGAATGATAAACAACAAAGACATGGTCTGCTATTCTTCCCTTGGTTAATTCTGCTTTTTTTTCTACGTTTTCTTCTACCTTATCTATTTCCCTGTCCCATGATCTTTCTGTTGCCTTACCAAATGCTACAGTTGGCTCAACTCCAGGCCACCTTTTGGAAATTACTCAATAACTACTATTTATGTAGTTATTATTTTTGTTTTGTTGCTGTTGTGGTTGGGTTTTTTCAATCATGAAATGAAACAAAAAGCATCTTCAATGAGTTTGGCATATAAGATGTTTCTATTTCTTTTCTAGGTCGCAATTGTAAGAGCCAGATTCTCTGAAGGTTGAAGCCTTTTTTTTAACTGCAAATCAGACACTTCTGAAAACAATACTCTTAAAACACCAAGACACATACTAATCAGGAGAACTTGCATTGACTCTGCATTAAAGAGACCAGTCCTTGCACTAGACATGAGCTGAGGATCTCTGCTTTGGCCATTGATGCTCATTCTTTGAGCAAGTACTTCTTGAAAACCTTCTACAAACTCTATCCCCATTAAGTTCCAAGAAATCCAAAATTCATTCCATATATTACCCAGTCACAGCTCCTAGCATTAACCTTTACAATCCTTAACACATTATTCTTGAAGCCAGGGTAGACCTCTCTTCTGCACTAGAACAATTTTATCTTGTAAAAAAAAAACATTTCTACTTTGGTGATTTTTAACACCCATGATGTTTGAAATTGCACCTTCAAGTCATCTGTCTCCTCCACTAGCCTGTAGGCTGCATGGCACCCCGAGCTGTGATTGCTGTCTTCATTTTCGAATCTCAGCACAGTGACCATCATCTAGAAGATGCTCAGTGAACATAGCTGATGAAATGAAGCAAGAGAAGGGGAAATGTGACCAGCATAACTATGCCTCAAAGAAAAAAAAGAGGAAATGCCCAGTTGTTTCCCTATTTTTTCCTCGGGGGCTTTCTTGCACTTGTAAGTACACCTGTTGCTTAGTCTAGATTAAGATCTTTCCTAACCTGTGGACTCATCTGGGGAGGCCCATGCTGTGAAACAGCTCCCACAGGGCGATCCAGTCATCAAACTTTGCCTGTGTTTCCCTCATCAGCTCTTCTCTGAAGGTCTATAAAAACAGTCCCCTAATGTGTCTCTCTTCCCACCTCCAGGGCTGATTAGATCCCCCTACATCCTCCCTACAATCAACACATGATTTTTCTGAAATAGGCATCCCCTCAGCAAATCCCCTCAATATCTCCTTATCACTTGTAGGACAAGTCCCTTTGTATCTGAATTTATTCTAAACTCTAGATGGTTTATGTTGATTTCCAACATCTCACCCTTGCCCCCACCTCCAGCCTCTCTCCTTGATTCACTCTTGACCCTCAATCAATGTTAAATTATTTGCATTTCTGCCTCATCTCCTATGTGGCTCAGGATGTTGCTTTGCCAAGGTACCTCACTACTCTTTCTTCCTCCAGAAATTTCCTCATACTTCGAGACGAGGAGCTCAATTGTTAGCTCCTCCAGAAAAACCTTCCTGAATTCTCTTCATATCCCACACTTTGCTCCCAGATGGGCTGCCTGTCTTTCCTCCCACAGGACCCGACACATGAAGATAACCTAGCAAATGTACTGCTTATCTGGAATTTATATAATGACATGTCCTTTATAAGACATAATGACCTCAAGAGCCATGACTATACCTTTCCCTTCATCTTTATATCTCCAGATCTAGCACACTGCCTGAATTATTATTTAACAAGCATTTGATCCAAATGATGTCCATTCAATCCTCTCCCACTTGGATCCAGGTACTGGGAGGCTGGCAGACAGGATCTAGGTCCCGAGTCAAAATGCCTGAAAATATTACCTAAATGGGACCTAACATAGAGATCTGAAACTTTTACTGACCAGAATTAATTTCTTATTGAGTAAAAGCACCATGATTTCCTCCACTTGGTTCATATAACTCCAGGCCTCGTTGAGCAGCATCTTCCATTTCTCTGAATACATCTACTCTTTTAGGTACAAATATGTGACTGACACAAGCCAGACCAGTAACTCTAAAGTAAGAACTTTTATGGGAACATATCCTTCTAGGAGAAATGCCTGTCTGAGAAAGGAGACAACACAGCAGCAGTCTTCACAACCAAGTCCTGATAATCTCACATTCACTCTGCATCCAGCTATGCCTGACGCTAATTCTATGCCAGAACTTGTCATTTCTATGACCAGTACATTCCTCTTTTTCTCTAGATTTGGGATATATGTCACTTGCTACAAGAATTTCAAGACAGTGTCCAATTTAAATAATCACTTGGAATATCCATAACCAATTTTTGAATTCAAAAAGTAGTGAAGATTACCACTGCTCCATATGTAGAAGTAGAGTTCTTTTGTTCAGATCCCTGAATTCTGTAACACTATTTTAGTTGAGGTTTAAAAGGACCATTACATAAATTATTAAAATCTTTTTGCATTGGACTGTCTCTAAAATAGACTAAATAGGAAATTGGCTGGACTTTGAAAAACTCCAGCCCAATAATAACGTCATGCTATTCTACAAATGTGTTTTCATAGGTAACAGACCAAACATCAAGGGGAATTTTGAGCAGAATAAAAGCATCATGCAGGGGCCAAAAGAAAAACTGCTTGAGGGCAGAGTTTTAAAGATGAAGCTACATACTGGTATGAAACTCCCAAATGCAAGGTGGACTCTTTCATGAGCCCTGAAAGTAGAGGCACCATGAGCAGGGCCTGGAGAAGCTCTGGCTCAATATCCTTCCTCCCTGAGCTCCATGCACAAATGGACAGGGGGCTTGGGCTCAGAGCAGAGCATGGCCCTCCATCCTCAGCTTAGGAAATGACTGTCCTGAAGTCCCATGTGCAGCCAGATGGGCAAACTCCAATTGGAGAACAGACCTCAGGGGAGCAAATCAGATACTGGAGTCAAGAGTCAGGAGTCGGCCATAATGGTGACCGTGTCCTCCAGCCTGGGACACAGGACTGACTGTCCACACACAACAACAGTGTGCATGCTCCTGCCAAATGCTATTCATGTTGAGCAAAGCAGTTGAATTGGTCTTGCTTGGAATGCAAATTCTCAGGATACTCATAGAGAAATAAAAGACGGTAGTAATTATTGGACATCAAGCCTATAGCACACATAGATTAAAGGAAGCAAGTAGAAAAAAAGAACATCCATATAATACTCTTCAACTTATAGAGTGTTTCTAACAATATTACCATATTTTATGGTCACCTGGCCTCACCCCAAGTCTCTGATTGAGCAGAACTGGTATTAATGGTCTCACCCAACATGAAAAAAAAAAACCTGAAACCATATGGCCAGCAAGTTGCCATTCTAGAATCCAGATTTTGATCTTCCTATCCCAAAGTACATGGCCATACTGTATCATACCATTGCTTTCAAAAATGCCATGTGTCCACACAACTAAAATGCATTTATTCTAACTCTATACCAAAGCATCCCTTCTATGAATGATATGCAGATACTAAATGTAACTATTTATTTTGCTACATAATCAGGATGACAAAACCAAAGAACATTGTGCAAATTTGGGGTCCAGAAAGTCACAGAGCTTATTTTAGTTTGGAAAAAAGAACACAATAGTTTTCCTTCAAGGCCAAAAGCCAGGAGAATGGCTTAATAGCATCCATTACAACATGAAGAGAGCCTAAACAGAAATTGAGAACTAGAACTCTTCTCCGTAGACTAATGGGGATTAAAGAAATGGACTTATGCTGTGTGTGTTAACAATGTAAATAATCAAAGGGCTGTAAAATTTAGGGCTGATAGTCTGAAAAGGATTATAAAAGTTTTTTCTATGGTCCAAAGGTTTATTTAAAAACAGAATTTCTATACCTAAGATGATTCAAGTATATATCTTTCAAAAAGTCTTTGGAACATTCTAGATCAGGGTTCAGAAATCTGTGCGCTGGCCACTGAATTTTTTTATTGAAATGTAGTCACACCACAGTATGAGTTTTCAATATTTTAGCAAAATGTTGTAAAGATCAGGAGAGAATCATCGCTTTTCCCCATTAATTATGAAGATGACAGTGTGAGTTTCTGCTATGCACAGTCATTTTTATGGTCCATACTCTCGGGCTGTGAAAACTGTGTGTATATTTAGGTATCAGCATAAAAGTGGCATCTAAAGCCATGAGACTATATGAGACCGCCTAGAAAAAAAATTTTTTTTTTAACTGCAAATTGTGATCTACTAAGTGGGAAGTGAAATTTCATTTGGCGGATGTGAAGAAGATTTTTTTAAAGAAATAGAAAAGAAAAGGGAAGAAAAGAAGAAGGGAAAGGGGAAAGTAGAAGGAAATTCAAGTGGATTGTTTTGGGAGGACTAGATTCAGAGTGCATTGGAAGAGGAATGGTATAAAACATATTTTTTATGCATAGAGATCAAAATAAGTTTTAAAGTCACTGAGCTAAGATATGTTTAGGAGATTCAAGGACTGAGTCCAGGGTCTCTAAATATTTAAGTCTGTTAAATTGAGAAGAAACTATTAAACAAGGCAAAAAAGAATTAGCCAGGAGGAAACCAAGTCCTGAACACCGAGTAAAAAATGTGTTCTATGAAGGAAAGAAATTATCAACAGGGTCAACTCCTAACCCAGTTACTACACCTTTAACAACATGGTCAGGATGTTCTTGATCATCTTTAATGCAGAAGTAGGGGCAAAAGCCTCATTGAAATTAATTCAAGACAGGAAGGAAAGTGAAGAACCCAAGACAAAGATTTTATATTAAAATCGTAAAGATTGATGTTTAAAATATGTAAGGAACATGAGAATATAAGTAGATGTCAGTACACATAGTATCATGCACGGTATACAAAACATGTTCAGATTTGTGTGCAATACTATTTTTTGTTTCCTTTCTATATCTTTTATGAAATCATATAACTAAAAGGGCACACAAGAGGTCATGGTCCTCATCGTCTGGCTAAGACTTATACCAAATTTTTACAAGGAATATTTTCTATTTTATTTTCCAAATTTTTAAGGGATTGTTAATATTTTAAATCATGTTTATAATTGTTTTGTCATGGTTAAATAACCGACAACATGATTCATTAGTAACTTTGTTACATATCTACTCTTAAAAACACAAACTCAAGCTTTCTTCTTTCCTTCCTTCTCTTCTCTGAATTCTTTTCCAGGGTGTTTTTCCCGGTAGCTTTAAAGTCATTTGCATTTCAAATCTCTGAGAAAGCCTTCCCAGTGCAAAAATCATGGTCCCTTTTCATTTCACTGAGGCTGTGTGAATTACTTGAGACTGTCACTCTCTACCTTTTTCCTACAGCTTTGGCCAACTGGCTCCAAAGGCTTTGGGTTGCCATTCACTCAGCAACTCTTTCTGGTTACTTTACCATTGGCAGCTGCCCTGTTTCTCACTTCCAGCACCTCAGAGCCATCAAGAGGTTATTCAATACTCTATTCAATGCAACTTGTGCCAGGTGGGCACAGTGGCCCCCTATAGTGTTCATTATTCCATTGAGTTCCCCAGATGCTGGCAGTAAGACACCAACAGAACAAGTCCACAATATTCAGAATTATATTGATGTGTACTTAAAATAAGAGAAAATAAATTTATTTTACCCTCAAAAAAAAAAAAAGAATTACATTGAAGTGTACAAAATAACTTTGTTTGCAGGTCAAGAACAGTCAAACGGGTTCGGCCTAAAAGTTCTGGCAAAATCTGTGCATTTCCATGGCTTCTTGTTGAATATTTCATCTCTATTTCACCTTCTAGCTGAATACTACATCTCTCTTTTGCCTTGATAAAGATTCTAATTTATTTATTTAACAAAGAGCTGCCAAGTATCTACCATACCAGTCGTTGGATGAGATGTTGAATTCAGCGTTATAAACTCAGGCATGTTCCCTGACCCTGAGAGTTCACAGTCTAGGAAGGAGCTAAATGTTAAACAAATAATCATACTAATTTTTATTTAGTTCAAATGGAGATGAAAGTTATGGGAAAAGTACGGATATAACAAAAAGAACCTCAATCAGTTGGGAAGGATAGGGAAGGTTTCCCTGAGAAAGCGACATTTCAGCTGAGAACAGAAGGTAGAGTGGGAATTTGGAAAGTCAAGTTTTCCAGGGAGAGGAGAACAGCTTGTGTGAAGGTCCTGAGTCAGGAAGCAACTTCTAAGGATCTGAATGAAATAAGGCCAACTGGACAGGTGCAAAGAGAGCAAGAGGGAAAAGTTGGAGATAAGTGGGAAAAAGAAGGAAGTCATTGCCAATGTCTTCCTTGAGCAGCTGAGAAGCAATTAATTAGCTTTAAGCAGAGACCTGAGAAGATCATGTGCATAGAAGAGAGATCACAAGCTACAATGTAGATCAGGGGTCCTCAGCAGTGACCAGTCCCACTGTACCCGATTTGTAAACAAAGTGTTACAAAGTGTTTACAGCCTGGCCTGTTGATGCTCCTGCAATGGTCCTTCCTTTACCCCTAGCAGAGGCGAGAAGCTGAGATAAAAACTGTATGGTCAGCAAAGCTGGAAATGCACACTATCTGGCCCTGTACTCAAAAGGTTTGCTGACTTCCAGTGTTGAGAGTGCAGGCAAGAGAGTAACCAGGAAAAGAAGTCAGTGTGCATGGGACGGTTTTTGCAGGGGATGCTGTTGACCCGCACTAGGATGGTGGTGGAGGTCATGGAGAGCAGCAGACAGATGTGAGGAAAATTAAGAAGCAGAACTTACCGCGCTTGGTGATGGCTGGTGAGCAGGAACAGGACACAGCCAGAGGAGCCGCTGGGCAGGGAAGGGGGTACAGTAGTGTGGAGATAAACAAGAACAATTCATCTGGAACCCACTTATCAGGGATTGGGGGGTCTCTGTGAGGAACCACACATTCTTACCCCATTTCCTAAATTGTTCTATTGAAAACATTTTATTAAAGATTCTGCAAAATTTCCGCAGTTCTTTTCTGCTCCTCGTGCTATGTATTATTGCCCACCACAAAGACCAGAGTCTGGCTGTACTCACAAAACACCATGTGAACCAGAAAGGAGCAAGCAAGTGTTCCTCCCCCAGGCCACGTGTGAGTTTCTGCACACCTAAAACATGTCTTGGAAGTGCCCTTGTCTTCCCCAACCCTTTTTCTCTATGGTATCTGCCTGATGGTTCGACATGGTTCATTTTATGTTGACTGTTTCATTTGGTAATGATTTTTTTTAAAAAATGGGGGTTTAAGAGAAACGGAAGAGGAGGGTGTTTTTGCATCAAATATGTCCTCTCTTGTCTCTCTTACCTCTGCTCTCTACAGCCACTGCAGCAGATGGCAGTGTTCCGTTTATTCTGTAAAGCCTTCAATATTATGCTTTCCCTTCGGATCTTTCCTTATATATTTAACCATTCTAATTACTCTCTGGCATCTGTATTACCCTTTACCATATTTTCATGTCTCCATAGTCAAACAAAAAAATCTAATCGGCTTTCACACATCACTGCCAAAAATTCCAAGTTCCTATGGTGTTTAATTTCAGACACCAACATTGCATAATATATACCAAAAAAAAAAAAAAATTATTTCACATGTTGCAAACTTGTGAGGAAGCAGTATGTTATGGTAGGAAAACCTTAGTCTTTGTCAGAAATGTTCCCCGTTACTAACCAGGTGCCCTCATTTAATGAAGATATTAACACCTGCTTCCTAGAGAGCTGCGGTCATTAAAGTAAGATTAGCTCTCTAGGTGAGGTACTTTCTACATATAAACATGTTTTCTTCACTCTCTCTCCTTACCCTTCCCTCTTTCAGTGAGAAAGATAGTTTCACCAGGTGCAGTGCAGAATACCTGTAATCCCTGCTACTCTGGAGGCTGAAGCAAGAGTATCTCAAGTTCAAGGCACGCTTGGACAACTTAATGAGACACTCTCAAAATAAAATAAAAAGTGCTGAGGAGTTAGTTCAGTGGTAGAGTGCCCTGGGTTTAATCTCTAGTACCATAAGAAAAAAAAAATATGCTTATCATTTTTTGGAAGTATGATTTTATGGTACTAACACACCTAATCTACAGCTAGACTGGTATGGAGCAAATGCTGGAACTAACCCAGGTGGTGTACTTAGGTGTGGACAGCGGAAACCAGGGTATCACATTAGGACAGGGAAGTCCGACCAGGGCAAGAATCAATAGGTGCTGAGATAAATCAACTCCACAGCTCCTAGAGCTCCGTAAAACATGGTTGATGGGTTAGTGGAAGAAGATCTGAGAGGAGTCGAGAGGCTGACAAAAGGCAGTGGGCAGGGTGGAAACTCTCCAAGAATGAGTTCAGGACCTGTTCTAGAGTGAACAGGCCCTGCAGGAAGCTGGGGCCAGGAGCTAAAGTATCACCTTTACTGCAATCAAGATTCCACCCATGTTGGGGTGAGTTATTGGAAAAGGCAAGAGCAGAGTGCTAGTCATGAGCCACCAAGGACAGTTTCTTCTGTGCAGGCACATGTGGGTTGGTAATAATGAGACTTGGTGTTGACCAAATCCAAAGATTTAATCATTTCTGATTGTTCTTTTTGCTTTTCCTGAAATAGAACTACTTCAGCCTACATTTCACTCTCAGTAAGTCTGAAAAGTACATATCCCTAAATAAAAACTTTGACTTTTTGTAAGACAGTTGTTAAATATAAATAAAAATCACTTTCATATTGCTTTACATTTTTTCCATTCCAACATGAGAAGAAAACTACATATTTTACAATCACACTGTTTCAACCATCCATTATACTATAAATTTCAGAAAGTCCCTATCATCTTACTTTGGTATTTTCACCAGAAATGATGAATGTTAAATAATAATCAAAAACACTTCTAGTCTGTCACCTTCAAAACAACATTGAAATGGGATCTTGGAAAATGTCATTCTGAAATCCCATGCAAGCATTTACATTTGGAGAGTCAAGCTTTAAAAAAAAAATTATTTTGCCACATTGTTGTTATGTACTACTTTGACGATTTTTTGTGCATATTTCCCAAAATGACATTTCCTCAGAGAACAAGAAGGTTCTGTAGTATGACTAAGATTACTTCTTCCAAAAAATGAATCAACACATGCAATCAATTTGGCCACATATGGTTACTTGCAAGCAGTAATTTTAAGAAATGAACATTGTCTCTAGGCTATGTGATTTCTGTAGCTATTAAAAACTGACCAAAAAAAAAAAGACTCCAATAAATTCATTTTAAAGAATATAGTAACAATAACAATATTATTTCTTTTTTCTTTTTCTTTTTTTGATATTTTCATTCAGCTATCAATCAAAAACTCTCTGAGGTACATGGAAATTACTTGCAGAATGATCATAACACAATCATGGTTGTCTCATGCCAACCAAGGTTATACCTTCCCTTGGGATTACTTGTTAGGCACAAAATATTACTTACCTGTCAGTCATGTATACAGCATGAGAAATAACCCAAAACACAAGTACAACATATATAGGACTTAAAATTTCTCATGGTTAGTCTTTGCTACTTATTTGTGTTTTTCCATTCTGTGTAAACTTCAAGTATTTGTAGTGTGACAGCAGCTTAGTGATTTTTAAAATATATTTTAAAAAGAATATACTCATTCTGGAAATGCTTTTATATAGATTTGGATTAACAAAAGTATTAAAAATAGGAGACTCAGAAAGTTGTTCTATTAATTTTCCCCAAATGAATTGTACCTCCTGAAGTGCACATCTTTTGTGGTCCCCTCTGGTCCACTGCTAATACACAGCTAAGTGACAGTTGGCACCATCAGCCAGTCTCAGATGAAGCTCCTGCAGGAGGGACTAGCAGAAGAATCACCTAGCTAAGCTCAACCCAAACTTCTAACAAACAGCATATGGAAAACCCCAAACAACTGCTGTTTTTAAGTCACTGAGTTTGGGGACATCCCTGTAAATAATTTCTCATTGCTTGCAGATGGTTTGTTATGTAGCTACAAGTAACTAATGTAGAACAGAAGAGTGATAAGGTTGGTTAAGAGAAAGAGTAAAGATTGGTGTGAAGGGCTGGAAAAAACAATGGCCCCTCAAAAGATATCCATGTCCTATAACTGCAACCTATGAATGTCACCTTCTATGGCAATCACAAAAGGGTCTTCACAGATGTGACCAAATTCAGGATCTTGAGATGGAAAGATTATTCTGGATTATCAGGTGAGCCCTAAAATGCAATTACCTGTTTCTTTGTGAGAGGGAGCGTACACACACAGGGGGGGAGAAGCTTGCAAGCCCACAGGCAGAGATTGGAGTGATGTGGCCACAAGCCACAATGTACTGGCAGCCACCAGACACTGGACGAAGGAAAGAAGGGCTTATTCCTAAGAACCCCTGGAGGGGCAGGAGCCCTGAGCACACGTTTATTTTAGACCAATGATACCAACTTCACATTTGGATCTACAGAACTGTAGGAAATAAATTTCTATTGTTTTAAATCATCAGGTTTCCTGTAATCCCAGCACTGAGGGAGGCTGAGACAAGAATCGCGAGTTCAAAGCCAGCCTCAGCAACAGCGAGGCGTGGCGCTAAGCCACTCAGTGAGACCCTGTCTCTACATAAAACACAAAATAGGGCTGGGGATGCCGCTCAGTGGTCGAGTGCCCCTGAGTTCAATCTCCAGTACCAAAATTAAAAATTAAAAATTAAAAAATCATCAGGTTTATGGTAATTTGTTAGGAAACCAGTAATATGGGTTATATATATATATAACATACACATATAGGAGATGGTTGTCTTTATGTCATAATATCAACAGAAAAATTATCTCCTATTACAAGTCTTTTTCTTTGATCAGGTCAATTCTTTGAGTGCTTTCGCATTGGAATACTTCACCCTTGACAAGGAGTGTAAAAAATCACAGCCTAAACATGCCAAATCTTTAAAAGAACTTAAAGACTAGTAAGTAGTAAAACATATTTATATTATAGGATAAAATACAAATTCACATGAATTTTTTCCAGAAGAAAACTACACTAAAATATCACATGTTTAAGTTACAGTTTCCTTGGACTAGACAACACTCAGATAGATGGAAATTCTAAATCACTCCCCGCATTGCTAAAGGAAAGCCCATGGAAAATACCAGGAAGTATTGTATTCATTTCTATTGTGTGACTCATACATGGAAATGCTTCTAACAGTGTCCTAAGGAACATAGCATCTTAGGCAGTTCTATTTATACTACAGAAGATAGTGTCTCTTTAGATCTATTGCCCAGAGGAAAAATATTTAAATTTCTGTGTGTTGTTTTCCAATGCCCATGCCATTTTTTTCTTTTAATTAAGAAATTATACTCCACAAAATTATTAAGTAAATTATGGAATATTATGTAACCATGGATATGTCCTCCAAATAACTGGAGAAAATGGTTGAGAAAATGTTTACGACACAATGTTTTAAAAGGAGGACAAAACTGTAATATAGGCATACACAAATGCATAGAAAAGGATAAAGAGGTAGTTGCCAAAGGTTAAGCTGTGATTAAATTACTTAGACTTTTTAAATTTTCTAACATGTTTGTATGTGTATGGACTTCTTTTGTAATCGGAACTGGTCAACTTCACACAGAAACAAAAGATTTTTGACCTTGTCTTACTTCTAAAAGAATTTGAGGCAGCTTACACAACTTTCTATTACATAAAATAGAGCACTGAAACTCAAAAAAGAGGTGCATCTCAAATTTTAACATGCATATGAATTACCTGGGGATATTGTTAATGTGCAGATTCTGATTTGATAAAACTGATCTAGAGTCCAAGAGCCTGCATTTCTTTTTTTTATTTTTTATTTTAGCTTACATGTTAACAGTGCAATTTGATTCACTGTACATAGATAGAGGATAACATATCAATTCTCTAGTTCTAAATTGCATAGAATCACAACATATCTTCAGTCATACATAAAGTTAGGGCTATGATGACCATCTTATTCCACCACCTTTGCTGTCCCCATGCCCCCTCCCCCCTTACTCCCCTGTGAACAGAGATCCACCATTGTTCCCATGTCCTTCCCCACGTTATGGATCAGCATCCATTTATCAACGAGTACATTCGGCATTTGGTTTTCTGAGATTGGCTTACTTCACTTAGCTGGTTACCCTCTCTCACCACTGCTATTCAACATAGTCCTGGAAGAGCCTGCATTTCTAACGAGACCTACAAGTTCCTGTTCCGCTGGTGGGGGAGTGCAGTGGGCATGACCCGTTAAGCAGCAACAAAAGAAACAGGGTGTAGATGTCAGAGAGCACTTGAGATGATTTAATCACCATAACTGGACCCTGGATTTAGCATTTTCCTGTATACACAGAATAAATCACTATGAATAGCAAAGGTTAACCTAAAATGTGATTCAGTAGAAAGAATTACTTCAACACCTAACCTTCAATTTTACATTTTAAAAAAACAGAAATGAAGCTTATTCATATCTTTCTTGAAGGAACAGTATTTATAGATTGACATAAGGTTTTGGTTGAGCCACTAAGAATAGAGCCTTAAAAGTCTAGGATTGAAAGGCATTTCCCTAGAGAATATTTTCAGCATGGGAAAAGTATCAGTTATTTTGCTTTGGTTTAGACTCTAGATCACAGCTTGTGAAAACCCTGATCTCCCAACTATACAGTACAACATAGAAAAATGTATTGCTGAAGACTTCATCCAGACACCAATAGGTGTTGCCAAAGCTAAAACAGGCACTAATGATCTTTGAGGCCACATCATCCTTTCTTATGGGAAACTGCCCTGTGCATTATAGGTTCTTAACAGTGCCTCTGGCCTCTCCCTACTAGATACCAGTAGCATGCCTCTCCACTTAGGGATCTTCCCACACCCACACAAGTTGTGACCATGAAAAACCTCTGCAGACATTGCCAAATGTCTGAAGTATAAAATACCCTGCAGTTGAGAAGCACTAACCTAAAACCTCTTCTTGGGCTTTATTTTAGACCAGTGATACAAGCTTCACATTTGGACCTACAGAACTATAGAAAATAAATTTCTACATGTTACCTGTGTGTGTGGTTTTTTGTTTTTTGGTACTGGGGATTGAACTCAGGGGCGCAAACTCTGAGATACATCCCCAGTCTTTCTTTATTTGTTTTATTTTGAGAAAGGTCTCACTAAATTGCTGAGGCCTAACTTAAATATTGGATCCCCCTGCCTCAACCTTCCCAGTCAAAGGGATTACAAGTGTACACCACAGTGCAGTGTCCAGCTTTGTTTTTTAAGTAATTAAGTTGGTGAAAAGCAGCATTTCATATTTTCAAAAAGTACCATAGCTAGCTGAGTAACCCTGAATAATGTAGCAAGAAAATATATACAACAAAAACCTTTGCAAGTATCAGTATAAAATAACTAAACACAATTAATTAGAGACCAATCCATCTTCACCTGTTTAAGTAGACAAAAATAAGAATAATGGAGACTTTAAAAAGAAAGATAAAATGAATCAAAGCACACCCATTTTAATAATCTAGAAACAGAGAATTTACCTTGTAACATACATAAGAAATGAAATAGCTAGTTAGAGAATAGAAAATTTTGATAAATTTTAAAAGGTAAAATTTTACAGATCAGAAAGAATATAGATCACATTCTCTAATAACTATATAATAAAACTGAAAATTAATAAAACTTCAAAAAGACAAATAGTACTGAAAATTTTAAAACTTTATTTAGAAAGTGAGATCAAAGAAAAAATTAAAAACAAATCACTCATGTATAAAATAACTACAATAAGGTTGCTAAGTAGCAAAACTTTTAAAAAGGTATATTGAGATAATGTCATAGCTTTAATTTTTTTTCAATATAAAAAACAAATGACCTAAACAATCTTTAAATTGTAAAATGATGAAAATATTTTTAAATGTAAATAATAATTAAAATATATGTAAAAAATCAGAGGAAAATATCTTGAAGAAATAAATTCCAATGTTCCTTATTTAAAGTAATAATAATCATGGTGAAATAAAGTAGCACTTCTCAAAGGGGTGTTAAGAAAAAAAAAATCAAAATCTATCCCAGAGATAGATAGCCATGCCAAGAAAAGTCCTTCTCTACATAAATTCTTTATTTTAAGTTCCTTTAATCCTTCAATCATTAACTTTTGAAGTAGACTTCAAAAGTTCCTCCTTTTACTTCTCAGACCTTTAAAACTTCTCAGATCTTTTCTTATGTTAATATGTACTCTGAATCCTCAAAAGGGGTATTTAATACAATTTCCCAAGCTTATTTGCCCATTTTTTAGTATTCTGAGGAGAACAGCTTACAAAATACTGAACTAAACAAACCTCTTGCAAAACTATTATAGAAAAAACAGAAAATCAAGGGAGATCAGCAGAGTAGAGGAATGGAAAGTGTGGGGGGTAGGCAGTGGAAAGGAAAAGGAGAAATACTGGGGAAGCATATTGGCCATATTATATTGGTATATTTGTGTGCATGCAGGAATATGTAACAACCAATCTCACCATTATGTACAAGTATGACATACCAATAAAAAAATGGAAAAATAAAATTTGTAAAAAGAAAAAACAGAAATTAATAGATGGAAATAATAATGAATAAAGAAAAATATATTAAAATGGAATGCTATGTGCAATTAATTGCACATTACTTAAAATGGGAGTACATTTAAGAAAGCACTACCTATCCAGATATGCTTCCCTGCTTATATAGCTTGGGCCCTATGTCAGGATATGATATTAAGTAGAATTATAAGATAGTTGAAAAGGTGAGAACAAGGTGCTTAGCCATAATCAAACTATAGGTAAGCATTCAATAACTTTAACTCAAACGTACTCTTCTGAAAAAGAAGATCCACCAATGAAGGATGGCAACGAAACATCCCAGTTTCTACTGTAAGAGCAGGAAGAACACAGAATTAGTAAACATGAAGGATTCGTTGGGCAAACTTGGAGAAGAACAAAGAATTCACCAATCTGGGAATTAGCTCCATCTGTGTCAATAAGATAACGAGGATGGACGTTATAAATACCAAGTCCGGGAGATAGAATAGAGGCAGAGGTTATTTCCTGATCAACCAGACAAAAGACATCAACTAAGATTCAGCCCCCTCCCTCCCCACTGGAGGACAAAGAGCAATGGCCAGGCAGCTAAGTCCTAAAAGTACACATTTCAACATATCTGTTGTTCTCTGCCCTGGAGAAATAATTGCCTAAAAAACACAGCAAGGAAAAGTCTCCAAATCCTAATATAGGGGAGTAAGGACAAAAAGAAAACCCTTCTCTTCTCACATCCTTAAGTTTCGATCTGAATCTATAAAACAAACTGACAATAGAAAGATCAACAGGAGAAAAGGCATACAAATTTCTTAATTTGCATGGAAACCGGAGTCACACCAAGTATGACATTCAAAGAAGGGCCAGATGGTTGATGCTTAAATAACATTCTCAGCTACTGTAAGAAGTACAGACTTGGGGTTTCTGGGAATAGGTGGCAACAAGAAGGATTAGGGGCATCGGGCCTAATCTTCCCTGTTTAATGAGATATCAGAAAAGGGGTCCAAGGTAACTGCATTCCATCTAGAGGAACTCCTTTTAGTTAGATAAGGGAGCTTCCTAGAGAGCACCTCCCTTCACTTCAGGAAAAAAAAGAGGTTTCAGAGTGGGTAGTGTAGGGGGAAAGAGGGATGGTCAGAATAACCTTGAGGCTGTTTCTTCACTTCAAAGCACTCAGCATGTCAAATGCTATATTTTGGGGTATCATTTTTTGAGTCCCAACAGGAGGGTTAGAAGAGAAGTAATTTTAAAGTACTTTCTACTGTACTACATGCTCAATAGGTTTCTGCCTTAAGATTGAACTTAATTTGATCAGTCTTAGGCAGTAAAGAGGAAGTAATGAATCATCAAGAGAGTGTTAGAAGTACAATTTTCTTGTATGACATAGACCTGCCATAACCAATTCCCATTACACTAATTGTATTTGTCAGCTTTCTCTCACTATAATGAAATACCTGAGGCAATTAAAACATAGAGAAGGGTATTCTTTTCAGACTAAACTTGCATTAAATTCAAAGCTCCTTTAAAAAAAAAGTATAAAGATGATTTTTAAAGAGAAAAGATTTATTTTGGTTCATGGTTGTGAAAGTTCTAATCCAAGATCCAGAGGCCCCATGGCTTTGGGCCTCTGGCAAGGGCAGCACATTATGGTGGGAGCACGCGGTGGAGCAAAGCACTGTGCTCAGGAGCCAGGAAGCAAAGAGGATGAGGAAAAAGCTGGGCTTGCCTTCAGTGAACTAGAGGCTCCATGAGGCCCTATCTCCTGAAGGTTCCACTACCTCCCAGTATCACCACCCTAAAGACGTAACCCTTAACACGTGGTCCTTTGGGGAACCATTATTCCAAATCATAGCACTAACAAATACATAGACCTCAAAAATGTAGTTTTCTGGAAATACAATCCAACTTCAATTCCAAATATAAAAATTATATAAAATTAAGAAGTGCAGGCCAATTTCTTTTATGAACATAGATATGAAAAGCTCAGTGAAATCAAAGATAAATTAAAAGAATAACCTGCCTCAGAGTTTATTGTTAGTACCTTTTAAATAAAAAATCATCTTAAATCAAAATGACTTTAATAACAACAAATGAATCATTTCAAATGCTGAAAGTATTTGTTCCTCAAGATCAAAAGAGTAGTTCTTTACATGCTTGAGTGAGCACATAGGCCATCATATGTGACAGAAGAGCTATTCCCACTAACATCACAAGGAAAGGGACCTAATGGCATTGTTATGTGGAATGAACTAGAAATTCTAAAATATTCATTTATGCATAAGAATAAATCAATATGTACAAAATTGATAGACTAAATGCAAATATTGTGTGCAAATTGTGCAGAATACTCAAAAAAAAAAAGTCAGCTGGTCAGCAACTGGAATTTAGAGCTCAGCAAAATGGCCAAAAATAAGATGTTTATATGAAAAATCAATAGTTCTTGTACAAAATAATGAAAGATAATTCATCCACAGTGGCAATAAAAATATTATTTTATAGGAATGACTATCATAAGGAGTATATTCCCAATGTTAACAAAGTTGCTATAATTTTCTGAGAAGCAAAAGATATAAAATATTTTCATTTTTCTGACGTTCAAACTTCAGTGCATTTTTTACTCAAAAGAAAAAAAGATATTTTACTGGATGATACAATGATTCTGAAGGCCTCCTACAAAAGATAAACTGGTGGGGATTTTTTGAAGTTATTAACAATAAAAACAGCACTAGGCCTCTGAGATAGTAAAAGATACCCACACACATGGCTATAAAAGCGAAAAAGGTGTATAAGCACAAGAAGTGGGAAACAACTACATGCATGTGAAGGGGTGTGTGTGTATGTGTGTGTGTGCGCACTATTATATTTTTTAGTAACTAATGGAAAAACATTCTCAATCTTTGGGGGAAAAACATTATTCAGTGAAGGAGGTTGGTTCAATTGACTACAACTTGCAAAAAAAAATATTTAGATCATCATCTACCAGTATATAATAAAGATTTTATTGGTCAGTTAATTGGTTGGTTGGTGGTTGGTTGGTTTTTGAAACTTTGGACAAAGCAGGCCCCAGCTAGAGGTTCAAATCAGAATCTCCCTTGGAACGTTTTCAGTGTATGTATGCCTGAGCATCAGCTCTGGACAAGTGCAGAGAACAAGCAGCCTAACAGAAAATGAGATTAAGTGATATCATATGCAAAATCCCTTTGGCCACTAGGAAATACTGCCATAATGAGAGCAGTTGAAATTTATACAGAACTTAGTTCAAATCCTGACCCTGTTCCTCATTAGATGTGTGACTTTAGGAAACTGACTTTGTTTATATAATTCTCCAATTCCTCAATTATAAAATAAGGATGATAAGAACCATTTTTAAAGGTTATTTTGAGGATTAAATAACTTATGTAGAGTGCCTAGATTTCATAATTGTCATTTATTCAAAAATACACTGATATGTAAGTTTGTTTCTCCATCTAGAAAATCATGCCTTTAAAAGGAAAACAAATTTCTTTAATGTTTTAAATTATTTTCCCTTCAGTTGTCTCTGCACTGAATAATCCCTTCAATTATCAAAGTAAAGGGCAGAAGCATCACCACAAACCACCTCCCAGCCTTTTCCTCTATTCCTTTAAGTTTAAAATATAAAACTTACACGTATGTAAGTGTGACTAAAAATCAAAGAAAAAAACAACAAAAATAGAGAAGAATCCAGTATATTAAATTACAACTTCTTCTAAAGAAGAAGAAGAGCACCTAATATTTCCAAGGCATGAAATCAAAGACCCATGTTCAAGCACATAACTGAAAGAGTTTAATGGGCTAGACTTGGGTTAAAAACCCATGTTTATTCGACTCCTCAAGTTGGACACTGCCATGTACACATGGAATAAGTAGCTCTGACCTAAAATTTCAGCACAAAAAAATCAGGTCCTTTCACTTCAGAACTAGTCCCAATTTGGAATGTTCAACCACATCTCTCTTATAACATTTACAATAATTATTTTTCAAATTCTCATCATAACTTTGCAACTGATGAGTTTTTTGTGCTATAGTTTTTCTCAACTTTCAAATTAAAATTCTTTAAAGCTCAGTGCAGTTATTTCTCGTCTTCTATATGCTCTCCCAAAAATCTTTCCAGGGAAACAGAGAGTGTCTAGGACTTTCTTTCTGTTAGGAAAGTATCATTGCTGCCTTAGCAACCTATTAACATTTTTAGCAGAGAACTTTCTTACATCAAACAAATGTGAAAGAAACAGTTCTTAAACAAATTCAACTGTTTGATGCAAAAGAAAACACTTGTTATAATGTCGGCCACAATCTCTAAGGAAACAAAACTTCCATTCTAATGGAAAAACACCTCTCACATTTCTATTATCCTGACCCAAATACATACTTACTTAATATGCTGTTGCTGTACTATCACCCTTCCTTATAACATTAGCCAGGAGTTTTACTTTTCCCTTAAACCTCAAACTCCAGATGGAGAACTTCATCATCTTTGTGATTTATACCATCATCACCCCTCACTGAACACTTCCTGTCACCATCTGCCTTTTTTTAATGCCAACTAGGACTTTTCTTGGCTTGTTTATTTTTCTCCCAGTCAGTTGTCTGACATTTTCCTCACCACCTTCTGGCCTTCTGTAATTTTGGAGAGCTGCTCCAATCTGATCGACTCAGCTCTTCCCACTCTCATTTTTCTAACAGGTTTTGAATATCAATCAGTAGACCAACGTCTTATTCACACAAAATGTGTTTGCATCACCACTGGATGACAGCAGTGCTTTAAAACAAAACATTTCGTTAATTCATGAATCCATGATTCTCAGTGACCACCTGCATTTGTGTCATCCATCTTAGGATAAAGGCTTCGAGGATAAGAGACTCTCAGTTCCCTCAGAATTGATTCCAAGCATGAGTATAACAGTGGCACATGAATTTGATCTTTGAACTTCTTCATAATTCATGCTTAGTGAAATTATCTTTACACAGAGTAACAACACAAAGGTCAGGCTGTTCATAATAAATGGAAATAATTTATGGTCCTCCACTTTCTCATCAACTATAAATTTTATACTAGGTGCCACCATGTTCCAACCACTACTTCAGGGGCTGGCGATTCAGAGGTTTAAAAAAAGCAGACCAGATGTTAAAACTGTAATAAAAGGAACTGAACGTAAGACCCTAGATGCTTTGGAATGAGTAAAAAGGTGAGGCTTCACATTTATTTTGATATGATCTGCCTAAGTTAGTTTTCTTCTCTATATGCCTTCTCAGCTTTTCTCTGGGAAAAGCAGCACTTACCATCAAAACAGACAAAGCAATAATAAAAAGCATTTACTGAGTGCTAGGGAGTGATGTTAACCAAATTATATTGTTATATTGTGTGTTGTGTGCATGTACAAATATGTAACAACAAATCCCATCATGTATAACTATAATGCACCAATAAAAAAAAAGTGGAGGGGGGAGCATTTACTGTCAACAAATATTTGTGGAATGAATGATGAATGACTCTATTGTTTGCTAGTTTTTTTAACCCTAAAGCAAACTAATCCCTCTGAGCTTGTTTCCTCAACTGTCACGGAAATATAATTCCTACTTCATTACATTGTTGTATTAAAGGAGATAAGCCTATGAACTGGGCCTGTAGAAATTGCTCAGGAATGAGTTTCTCTAAATCAAATGTAACAATATGAAGGGAATCATTTTTAAATTAGTTCAAATAATTGTATATACCTACTTTGGCTTCTAGAAAATTCACTCCCGTGCCCCCTTTTTAGCCCAAACTAAGGAAAACTGAACAGTACAAATTTCAAGAGTCACCAGCACCACATCTGCTGACTCTTTCTATCCTCCCATCCCATCACCAGGGGATCTATTTGCTCATTGATTCACTCATTCATCCTGAAGTATTTATTGAGTCCCCACTATGTGCCGGGCACTGTCCAAGGTACCGAAAACAAAACCGTGCCGCTGAATGCATGGCTTAACAGAATAAACAAGTGCAAAACAGGAAGATGAGAAGGCATAGCTAAGACTACAATATACCATGTAGGGACGAAATGAATCCAGGCCCAGAGAGGCAGGAAGATGTCACACCCACACAGAAATCTAGTGAGTGAAAAAAGAGCCAGGAAATGGTGGGGGAGACAGTCCCCTGGAGAAGACAGGGGAAATAAGACAAGAAATAGCATGTGCAAAGCCTGGAATGGAAGAGCTTGGGCTATAGCTCACTGGTCCAGCGTTTGCCTAGCATGCACAAGGCCTTATGTTTGATACCCAGCAACCCCCCCACCCACACACACAAAATCTGTAAAGCAAAGCCTGAAATCAGAGTTTGAGGAGCTCTGGAGATCAAGAAAATTACATTGAGGAGCCTAAATTGTCTACTGCATTTTTTCCCCTTGCTGGTTTCTATTCTGCTACCCTAAAGTCTACAGCACCCTTCTGTATAAGTGCTTCATCTTACTGTGAGCTACACTAAATGCAGAGCATTTAACAGGAGGAGGGTCCCCATCCAACCCACAGCTATCCTGGGGAGGAGAGGTCCCCGCAGGATAGAGAATGTAGGAAGAGTGGGCAGTCAGGGCCTGAAGCTAGTTAAATCTTTCCATTGTTCTTTGTCTGTCCACTGCCAAGCTTGGGAAATAAGGTAAGGTGTAAGAAAGATTTCCAGCCCACTAATAAAGCCAAGCCTTAAGGCACTGAAACACTCATGTAAAGTCAGGGCTGAGCTGGCACAGGAGTATGGAAAGAGCTGAGTTAGCAGGAGAGTACAGATGGGATCTTGACTAGTCCAGGACCTAAGTTTCAAAAAAACATTGATGCCATGCCTAGGACTGGAGAACCAAAGCCAGATTCTAATTCCCTATTTTACATTTGGTTTTTACCTCTGGTGGATCTAGAGCCTTAAAAAAATTAAACTAAACAAAGATTGGCCTCATTTGAGGACCACATGCAATAACATTATGATGTTTAATTCATTATCCCATATTACTCAAAAGGAAGATGAAGAGCTATATGTGACAAATATAACTTGTAATATGTCACTGCCTGAATGTAGGTGCATTAATTTTGTTTTTTTCTGATTTGATTAGATTTTATTTAGCATTCTTACAAAATACACAAAACCCACAAATAACTTCCATAGGAAGGCAGAAAGAGAAGACAAAAATATCATGAGTCTTCAGAACTCCTGAACGAAGTAAACAGTTTCCTCAAACAATCTAGCTATGTGCAAATTCATGTTATGAACCCTATCAAGATTTTACCAGTCCAGATGTAATCAGCAAGTCGAGACATCCTCCTTGGTATGCATATACTTCCCCAATTGATACAGGAGTCACAGACTTACAAAGTTCTACAGGACTCTGGCCTACAATTTCCCAGTTTACTCTTAGTGAAGAGGCGAAGGCAGATGAATGTTATTATGGCTTCATCATACTTGTCCTTTCGATATTAGTATATCTTGCTTTTTATATTCTCTGAAAATATCAAATAGAATCCTTTTAATAGATACTATTTTTTCATAGAAACGTTTCTTATTTCAGGGTTTCCTTCCAGACATTTTCAAGGTAATTGGCTTACTACAGTATGGACATGCACCAAAGATGATGTTAAAAATCTGTCTACCAGTGAGTAGTCCTCTTAACTACTCATATAAGTATATTCGATGGAAAGGCTGACCACACTGGGGATTACTGCACACTTGATCAGGAATGGTAACACCAAGCTGATGGGCATAACAAATTCCACTATCCATAGTAAAATCAGATTTTTACAGGATACTGTGACCTGGAAAATCAATTTATAAAACATCTTTCAAATTTTGTAATAGACTGTTTTCTGGATACCTAATGCAATTCTGCATGCTGCTACACTCTGTGTAGGGTTTTCTGGCTCAAGTACCTAGGTCCTCTCATCAATTTCACCCATAACATCCCAGAATGCCTTTAGTGATTCTAATGCTGCCAAAAACTGACTATGAATGCTTATTAAGGAGCTGGTTTAGAGATCTCCATCCATGGATAGCAGGCTCCATTCATTGGGCTTGGGGTGAGGCTGAACAAGGAGTGTGGCACAGGGAAGCAGCTCACATGATGATCAGAAGGCACAGAGGTGATGCATTAATTTTGATCTATACATTTCTATATAATTTAAGTTATACATTTTAGAGTTAAGCAATAATTAGGCAATGATAGTAAGAGAGACATAGGAAATAGAAATGTTTCACCAAAAATCTTTTATTCATGGTGAAAACTGAAGTATTAGTCATTACTAATTGTCCCAAAACATACTCGAAGGTAAAATAATATTCAGAAAGTATTAAGATTTGGTGACAGCTCCTCTGAACAAGCTCCTCTGCTTTCATTTTGCTGTACTTAGTCCAAATGATAAAAGAATTTATTAAAATTACCCTCTATGTAACAGTAATATTAAAAGATGATCCAAAACAGTTCTTACACAATAGTTCCCTAGAGAACAACAATAGGTCCTACAAAACGACAGGGAGAAACACACCTGTCTGCTGCCCCCATATTAAGAGAAGAAAGAGACTAATTCACTCTCTTGGAAACCTATAAAGAACTTTCTCCAAAGGTCTTTTCACCAATCAGAAAGATAAAAATGATCCAGAGATAATTTCAGGATTAAATGTTTTCATTATGGCTAAGGATGAAATAAATCAAAGATTCAAAACCAATGTCTCATTCAAGCATACCCAATTGGAATTAATTTATAACAATGAGGTAATTATGAGAAAACTCATTCTTCTAGTGTTAAATATATTTTGTTTTTTAATAAATCCTACTCTCCCAATATGGCACTTTGCAAAGTCACTGTAATTCACTTCACAGTTTAAATACATTCTAAGATAACCAGCTGTCCCTGCAGTCATGTGAGATGCCACTTTTGAAGTTCAATTTTATTTCTAGATGCACTCTTCTTTTGAATTTATATATTACCTATATTTGTTTGGAATTTCTTCAAATCGAAGAAATTGATCGCCACCAAATTGCCTTATTAATGGAGCCAGGTACCTTACAAAGAAAGACTTCTCAGGCTCTTAATACACTGTGCATGCACATGCACGCGTATGCGAGCGCACACACACACACAATTTATGCACGAAAATATTCTTAGTTTCCTGGTTGTGTCACTGTTTTTATTTTTATATGTAGAAATTATTCTTAGGAGCATAACAAATTTTGTTTTTCAGAACACCTGACTTTAGGGTAGGTACAAATATATTCCAACTCAACTCTCATTTCTTAAAAGTATGTCATCCTATTCGTTATTAAGATTCCTAAAAATTTATTCCTTTGGTGTTTTTCTTTTTTTCTCTTTGTTTTTATTTGTTATTTTAAAATAACTTTCTTTGTGCTGATCCATAATCCGGGTGGGAGGGAGATTGAAGAATGGAGGAACTTCGGATAGGGCAAAGGGGAGGGAGGGGAAGGGAGAGGGCATGGGGGTAAGAAAGATGGTGGAATAAGATGGACAGCATTATCCTACGTACATGCATGAAGACACAAATGGTGACTCTATTTTGTGTACAACCAGAGAAATGAAAAATTGTGCTCATATGTGTACTGTGCATTCTGTCATGTATAACAAACTAGAACAAATAGTTAATTTTTTAAAAACTTTCTTTGGAATAAAATAGATTTTTATCCAAAGACACAGAACTATGTTCAAGATAAGTTCATTATGACCAGCCTGATAAAGACCTTCTTCAAATGGTAATTCCACGAATAATTTTAGTAATTCATGAAACGGCAAAGATGTAAAACGTGAATTACATAGCTTTTCTAAATCCTTTATGGATTTTATTTTTGCTACTATGTTGCAGGAGAAAGACAAGTAAATCTTTTGAGAAAATAGCAAAACCAAATTGTTTTTTTCCAGTACACTATAAGCAAACTCAGGAAATGCTTCAAACTAAACATTCTTCTTGTCCATATTTAAATAGACTATTTCTCAAAGGCTATTAATAATTGAACTTAGGATAGAATCATAAATATACATGAATGGAAGAGCACTGGCTCTATCCTTATGTTCAAAGGACTTTGACTACACATTTCCAGAAAGATCGATACCTGCCCAACTCTCAGGTCTCTCTAGGCACATCTATGCCAGAAGCTCTGAGAAGCAAAGGAGAGGCCTCAATGACACCTCTGACCCCTGGAGCTGTGCTGGCTGCCTCCTCCTCTGTGTTCCCACCTCACTCTGTTCACGCCTATACCATAATACCGAGCATGTGCCACAACTATCTATCTACCTGTCCATTTCCCCCATAAAAGATTCCAGGGCATTTTAGTGAACCCCACTTTTTATACAAGAAAGCAAGCTCAGTAAAGTTAAATAACTTGTTTAAAGCCTCATGAGTAAGATATGATAAAGCCAGAATTCATTTCAGAGCTATCTGATTCCAAAGCCCCTTGAATTCGCCATTATACAGCACCCCTCTCTCTCTGTGAGGGATTGGTTCCTGGACCCCTACAGCAGAGATACCAAAATCCCTTCTAATAGCATAGTGTTTGCATATAATCTATATACATTCACCATATCCTTTATTTTTTAATTTATTTATTCTAATTAGGTTTACATGACAGCAGAATGCATTTTGATTCATTGTACACAAACGGAGCACAACTTTTCACTTCTCTGGTTGCACACAATATACAGTCACACCCTATGTGCAGTCACACATGAGGCTAGGGCGTTGTTGCCCATCGCATTCCACCATCTTTCCTGCCCCATGTCCCCTCCCCTCCCTTATCTCCCCTTTGACCAAAGTTTCTGCTTCTTCATTCACCACATACTTTAAATCATTCTTTATTACTTGCAATGCTTAATGCAATGTAAATGCTATGTAAATAGTTGTTACACTATATTATTTAGGGAACAATGACAAGAAAAAAGAGCCTGATGTGTTCAGTATAGATGCAGTAATTGTCCATATTTTCAACCTGCCCTTGGTTGAATCTGGGGATATAGATCCTGTGGATGCCTGAGGCCTACTGCCCGCTTCTGCCCATACCTAGCATGGCAGCTGACAAAGTTGCTGCTCAAAAGATGTCTGCTCATTGATTAAATGTACTGGCACAACACATTCCATGTGCTACAGAGAACTGTGTGACAAGACCCCCATTCTATATCCCACTACTCTCCTCTTCTGCCCCGTCATCATGGGGTTTCCAGTGGAATGAAGCCACAGGTGAACAGGCAGCTACAACACACGGTGGAGAGGCAGCATCTCGATGGAGACTGAGAGAAGAAACAGGAGTAGTATGCACGCCTGTAATCCGAGCTACTCCAGAGGCTGAGGCAAGAGGACTGCAAGTTGGAGGCCAGCCTCAGCAACTAAGCAAGATCTAAGCAGCTTAGCAATACCCTGTCTTGGAAGGAAGGAAGGAAGGAAGGAAGGAAGGAAGGAAGGAAGGAAGGAAGGAAGGAAGGAAGGACATACACTAAAAAGAAGGAACAAGTAAGAGAAGAGAAGGAAGGGAAGAAAAGAATGTGTGAGGCAGAGGAAAGAACATCTGTAACATGTGAAAGAGAAGAAAGAGAATGTCTTGTTAAAATGAGAAGTCACCAGGTGCAGCAGTATGCATTTATAATCCAGCAACACAGGCTGAAGCAGGAGGATCACAAGTTAGAGACTAGCCTCAGAAAATTGTCTCAAAATAAAAAATAGACACTCATTTTGTAAAAATAAGAAAAAACCCACATTCTTAGTATCAATAAAAAAATAAAACGCAATAGAAAAAGCTAAGGATATAGATTAGTGGTACAGTACCCCTGGGTTCAAACCCCAGTACCACAAAAAGTAATGATGAAAATGAGAAAAGTCCAACAGGGCCAGAGCTCAAAGAGGAAGAAGATGCAGGTGGTGAAATCAGGGCAGAGGTGGGCAGGGACCCGTCAAGAAGAGTCTCACAAACATGCTAAGAAGTTTGGGTTTCGTCCTAAGTGTACAAGTAAATAACAGGGTTTGGGGGCTGGGGATGTAAAGTGCTTGCCTGGCATGCGTGAGGCCCTGGGTTTGAATCCCCAAGCACATCATCATCATCATCATCATCATCATCATCATCATACAATTTTAAGCAGAAGAACAATATAGATCTTATGTTTAAGAAAAATCACTCTGATTATGAGAGTGACAAAGGAAATGGAGCAATGTGGCCAATTCAAGATTTAGATGCCAGCGACGAAAGCATTAATCAAGGCAAGAGGTGGAAGAGACGACCCTAGGACCTCTTCACAACATGCAACTTTAAGCAAGGCAATTTAAAATTTCAAAATATTTTCATATTCACTAATGTGAAGGGAACAACCCACCCTGCCTTCTTTGCAGGATTAATTTTAAAATTAAGTCTGCAGTGACACAGCTGACTGAAGGAGACGGCCATTACAGCAGTTACAAGCACAGGCTCTGGGATCAAAAGCAATCTGAGTTTGAATCCTGACTTCCCCATTCCCAACTATGAACCTCTGGGCAAGTGAGAGAACTTCTCTCCGCCTCAATTTCCTAATCTGTAAAGGAGAGATAATAACAGTACCTGGGCAGGACAGCATGGCACACGTCTGTAATCCCAGCCACTCAGGAAGCTGAGGCAGGAGGATCTCAAGTTCAAAGCCAGCCTCAGCAACTTAGCAAGGCCCTAAAGCAACTCAGTGAGACCCTGTCTCCAAATGAAATGCACAAAAGGGCTAAGGATGTGGCTCAGTGGTAAGTGCCTCTGGGTTCCATTTCCCGGTACCAAAACAACAAGAAGTACCTGATTCATAGAGTTTATTGAAAGGATATAATTAAATAATGCCTGTTTTATTTATTCTCTTATCCAGCATCTAGCATGGTACCTGATGTGTACTAAGTGCTTACTAATGTTAGTATTTATTGAAAAATTATGAAGTACTATGTAAATATAAAGTCTAAATATAACTATAACAAGCATTTAATATCTACAATTTCTCTACCACCAAGCAAACCTTATTTTTTAAAATCCATAGTCCACATAACTGTTCTAAACATCAAGATAAGTTTACCTCTTTCTCTTTTGTTTCTTCCTCAACTTTTCCATAGTGTGCTTTACCCTTTCAAACAAAACCTCTTTTGTTTAACACATTTATAAACTCTAGCTTTCAGGCTGGCTGGGGTCCAAATGCTCTCTAAAAATACCACTTCTGCTCTGCTTATAGACAGAGGCTGTTCCACTATAAAAGTTGTCCCTTGGGGCTAAGTGTGATGCTTTTTAAAAACATCTTAGCTCAGCCAACGGTAGCTGCTCAGCAGCCATTTACTGTGGCCAAAACTGTTACCAATGATTACAGAAAAGATGGCGCCCTTGTGGATGAAAGTGCTTTCACTTTCAAGAGATGGTTTCACTCTTCTGGAAGAATTAGACACCAGCCCCCACTTTCTTCCCCATACTGCTCTTCTGCCCACTCTTTCTAGTATAGGAAAGTTTCCTCCTTGAATCACCAGCAGCAGGTGTAGGGTTCATGGAGCAGAATTAGAATAGCAATAAGAACACACTTTTCATTTTGAATTTTTATTGTATTAATCATTTGATTGAATAAATAAAACCTGTCTGCATGGACCCTATATCCTCACCGCTATCTAGATACCCATGAGAAAACACACTCAAGCACAACATAAGATTTCCATATGCACCCTAATGAGTTAAAAATTGAAATGGCCATACTCCAAAAAGCAGGGGAAACTAATTTTCAATTTTATTCAATGTAGATTTTGAAGAGAAGATGCATTCATTGATCAAAGCTGTTCTTGGCCAATCATTTAACAATTCCCATGGTACTAATTCAGCAATTGTGTACAATGTCAATTGTACCAGATGGTTGACAGTGAGCTCTGCTGAATAAGATAAACTAAATAAAACAAGGGGGGAGGGGACATGGGGACAGTAAAGATGGTGAAATGAGATGAACATCATAGACCTAGCTTCATGTATGGCTGCATATGTGATGTGATTCTACATCATGTACAGAGAAATGAAAAATTGTGCTCTAAATAAATAAAATTTTAAAAAGAAATAGATAAAAATCAAAAGAAAAAGAGGTGAGGGAAAGAGTGGGAGGAGGGAAGATTAGAGCAGAGAAAAGAAAGAGGGAGAAAGGAAGATAGAGACGAAGGGAAGGGAAAAAGTTCACAAAAAGCCCATTTTTAAATAAACAAGTCCAGATAGTTCCTGCTACTAAAAACTCCTTTCTCAATAATGCATTTTTTGTTTTAATAATTTATTTCCCCAGAGAAGAAAGAAAGGGGAAAATATTCTCTTTGGAGAAGAGAAAGAGGCCAACTCTCAAACAATGGGCTAGATTTTTATCTTAAATAATACTGTGGTGGAGATCTCCTGGGTAATATTGATATAATCACTTGCTCACTTCCATTGGGGTTGGAAAGAGATGCAATATCCTCCATTCACAGTTCTCTCTGGCCCTGGATTTATCTATCAGTGCAGCCAGGAAATTACTACTGACCTTCCCTGAATCCTGGCCTCCTGCTGATTGTTGTCCCTTAGACTCCTATTCTGAAGTATCCATAGCAAGGAAATCCCAAACTACATGAGTGCATGCACATGCACGCACGTGCACACACACACACACACACACACACACACACACACACACTCTCTCTCTCTCTCCCTCCCTCACTAAAACTAGGAGGCACAGTGGCATCATAAACAAAAAGAAAATTAATTTTGAGCTAGATGTTCTCATTCTCTAAGCTAACTTCAGATTTTCAGTTAGATCTTTAAAATACCTTCTCATAAATTATTCTACCTTCCATTTTTGGAAAGGAGCAAACACAAAGACAAATATGGTTCCCTCTCTTTTGTTATCCTTAACTTTCTTTTTTTAGATAATTGCAAATTTTTAAGACTTTAGCTGCTTAAATCAAGTATTAATGAGTTTCTATTTCAGTACCTTCTTGCATGAGAAGATTCTAAATGTGTAATAGACATAAATCAACATTAATAGCTGATTCTTTGACAATGGAGAGAACTCTGATCTCTCATTTGCTCACCCAGAATGGCTGTGATTTTTCTCTTTTGGACACAGTTGTGAATAGACCCATTAATAATCAGGCTGCATGAAAAAGGAGTCTGTTTAAAGCTCTAGAAATCAATGATTTAGTTTTTGACCTTGACCTTTTTTTTTTTTTTTTTTTTTTTTTTTTTTTTT